>OLKM01001920.1:0-70000 GCA_900291075.1 Melanogrammus aeglefinus
CCTGGGTTTGTGACTGATGCTCAACGTTTTGATCCAGATATCAGAGTAACGGGGAAGGAGATATAGGAAGCAGTGGCGGCTGGTGATCAAAAATGTTGGTGGGGCACAGTAATAGACAGGGGGTCTGAGGTTCCTCCCCCTCCCCCCATACATTTTTTGGATTTTAATACATTTGACTTCCTGTATTCTGGTGCATTTTGGGGATGGCCACTACCTATTTACCTACTTTTCATTCGGTTCATAGCCTACATCCTGACTTGCAGGGCCTGGACAAGCTAACACTGCATATACAGACCTACTTCATGGCCATTCCACCAGCCATTGCTATTTGACCCATTGTTGTTATTCTGATATTGAGACAAATCATGATCACTGTCCTATAGCGTCCATTTTTTGTGAGTCTCAATGTCTACTTCAAATGCAGTTAGAAATATGGGACAGTTGCTTCATTTTGTTTATATGCTGCAGGCCGAAAGACTAAATTAATAAGTAACTTACTCGCTCCTTTTAAGTATAACATTGCTTGGGGAGTCCAATTCCTCCACTGAAAATGGTGGAAAGTGTTTGCAACTCTGCTAGTTAGCGATCTATCTCTTCTCTACATGTAGTTGTGGTGCGCGAATGCTGCTGAGGGAGGTAGCCTTTTTAATTGATTCGCTGAATTGTCCAATCATGTGGTGATAACAAAAAAGAAAAGCGACACCATTGGCCTGGGGCGCACACTAGTGCGACCCGAGGGGGAATTTTCTTGCACCAATGAAAAGCTGTCTCTTCTTGATTGACAGCAAAAAAATAACAAGCTTACATTGACTTCAACGTGGCCGGCGCCCCTGACTTGGAGGAGGGCTTTATTTCGAATGACCAATAACTAGCCTAGCCCAAATCATTGACCTTCAGACGCATTTAAATGGTTGCTGGCAGTGACAAGTATATCACACAATTAAACGAGGATCAACGCTCTGTATTTTTGTTGATTTATTTCGTAATGATAATAGTTTATTAATAGTTGGCAGATATATGAAGTGAATATTTCACGGAGGGGCGGCGCCCCCTATTGACCCACCGCCACTGATAGGAAGGGTTTGTATCTGTAAGGGTGAAACTGGCAGACACAACCTCTGAGGTAGTAGACTGTGCTAGGTATTTTAAAATATAAGTTGCCCACGCATAACCTCTAGGAAGCAGATTCAAACACACAAGTTGTATTACCCTCACATAGCCACTAGTAAACAAGACCGAACATATTATAAGCCGTAAATATTGTACATAGCCACAAGGGGAGCAGGACCTTACTGAAGGCTGCAATAGCTACTCCATCCACAGAAGGCAGCACCTTTAGATAGGTGAGTAAGGCGTAGCCATTACGTCACATAGGTAACACCCACCTCGTATAGGCCACGCCCACTTGACCCTATCAATCTCGACAGAGAGGTTGATCGGGAGAATCTTTGGGTAATCCAGACTTTCGGGTTAGAGGTCTTGCTTAGCACGTGTTAAATACGATTCCCCTCCCTTTGCTCCATAGTTTACCACACCGAAATACTCTGTTAAATAAAGTGAGTTAAAAGCGATCCGGATTGGACTATCTTCCTTGAAAAGAACTCGACAACTGTAACGTCCTGCTGTAACGTCAGGACAACGGGATCAGGGGAATGTTGAGGTAGAGGTCACACTCACCGTGGGGCTCTGGGCCGGGCTCGCTGAGCTGGGAGACGCTGGGACTGCGGGGCCGCGGGCCAGCAGAGGGCGCCAGCGGTGGCCCCGCCCCCAGGCTGAGGAACGGGGTCACCATGAGGGGCTGGGTCACCACCATGGGACGGCTCAGGTTCCTCTCCTCACACTGGAGCACACAGAGGAACAAATCAGGCTGCAACCCCCTAACAGACGGGATCCCTCCGTCCTCCTGAGAGTAGTAATAATGATAATAATAATAACAATAATAATAATAATAATAATAATAATAATGCATTTTATTTATGGGCGCCTTTCTTGACACTCATACAAATCAAACATTCATGAGAGCAAGCAAACAAAGAAACCCATGATAAAACAGTGTACCAGAGGAAATGCAACTGACTTAAAGGGAATAGGCTTGCCTGAATAGATAAGTTGTGAGATATGAAAGTGATAACGGAACGGGAGTGTTGGGTGTCATGAGGCGGAGAGTTTCAGAGGGAGGTGGGGGGGGGGGGGCTGAGCGACTGAATGCTCTTGACTCCATGGTAACCAGTCGAGCAGCTCGATGGAGGATGAGGATCTGGGAGAACGGGTGGGTGTCTTGATATGGAGGAGCTCGGTACTGAGGGGCAAGATTGTGCTTGGCACTTGGTTGAACGTCCTTACTGTACCAACGGCAATATGTTGTTGTTTCTCTTTCTTCTGACAAATGGATTTACTGTATGTCGCTTTGGATAAAAGCGTCTGCTAAACGTCTTAGTGTAAACGGGGTGTGGGTGGACTGTGTTGAGGTGCTTCCTCCACCTGCTGGCCTGGAGGAGCTGAGGTCAGGCGGGGGATGGGGTCCCCCTCCGGGCAGGGCCTCCTCCGCGGGTTCTCCTCACTGGAGGAGCCGGAGGAGCAGAGGAGGAGTCGGCAGTGGAGGAACTGCACAGAGGCGTTGTAAACGTGCGGCAGGACGAAGCTGAACCTCAAGGACCGTGTCTCCTCCTCCTCCTCCTCTTCTTTCTCCTCCTCAACCTCCCGCCGGAGCAGAGTCTTCCTCCTCTGCTTTACTCCTCCGTCTTCATTCGTCTCGACGGACGCGTCGTGGTCGGGCGTTTCTCCTCCTGGACCCTCATCCCCTCCTCCTCCTCCGCCTCTCATCCCGACTCCTCCCTCTACTCGACCGTCTCCTCCACCAACTACTCCCTTCACACCGCCACCCCCATCCCCCTCCCCACCTCCTCCTACCTCCCCACCCCCTCCCCCTCCCGTGCCCCCCCTCCCCCCCGGCCCTCCCCCCTGCCCTCCCCCCCTCCAGAGCTGGGTGAGGCTGAGGGAGGGCTGGGCGGGGCAGCGGTCCCTGATGAGGGGCCAGTAGGGGGCGCTCTTGGGGTCCGAGTCGGGGGACACCACACAGGACCGGAGCTCCAGGCTGCCGGCCACGCGGCCCGCGGAGGAGATCTGGAGGGAGAGAGAGCGCAGGGGGCTTCAGAGAAACACCAGGAGGACCGGGGGACCAGAGAGCCACCATGGAGCTAATGAGAGGCTAATGAGAGGGTAACCTTCTCATTAGCCTCTCATTAGCTCCGTAGCTGTTAAATAATAGCTACTATTAATTAAAAAAAATGAATACATAAAGAAAAAATATATATGTTCTACCTAAACGCGCGCACACACACACACACACACACACACACACACACACACACACACACACACACACACACACACACACACACACACACACACACACACACACACACACACATATACACAGTCACTCATTGACAAACACACACACTCAGACACACACATACACAAAAGCACACACACACAGAGCCCCCCCACACACAACACACACACACACACACACACACACACACACACACACACACACACACACACACACACACACACACACACACACACACACACACACCTCCACATAGACGCGGTGGTCTGCGATGACCACACAGGGGCCGATTCGGCTCCTCTGGAAGCTCTCAGAGATGAAGAGTCTGAGAGCCAGGACTGGCCCCGCCCCGACCGCCCCCGCCGGACCGCCCCGCCCCGACCGCCCCCGCCCTCACAGGCCCCGCCCCGAGCGGCCCAGCCCTGACAGGCCCAGTCTGGGGTGTGGGGGCCATGAGGAGGTCTCCCCCCCCAGAGCCCGGGTCCGGGGGTACCCCACCCAGAGAGGTGGTGACCTCATTGTCATCCGAAGGAGACGCAGAAAAACAGCTGATCTGCAGAGGAGGAGGAGGAGGGAGGAGGAGGAGGAGAGGAGGAGGAGGAGGAGGAGGAGGAGGAGGAGGTAGAGGAGGAGGAGGAGGAGGAGGAAGAGGAGGAGGAAGAGGAGGAGGAAGAGGAGGAGGAAGAGGAGGAGGGGAGGAGGAGGAGGAGGAGGAGGAGGTAGGAGGAGGAGGAGGAGGAGGAGGAGGAGGAGGGAGGAGGAGGAGGGAGGAGGAGAGGAGGAGGTAGAGGAGGAGGAAGAGGAGGAGGAGGAGGAAGGAGGAAGAGGAGGAGGAGGAGGAGGGAGGGGAGGGAGGAGGAGGGAGGAGGAGGACGGGGATGGGGGGGGTGGGGAGGAGGATGAAAAGGAAGAGGAGAAGATAAGCACAAGCAACAACCGTCACTACCACGCATTCATAAAGAGTCTTCTGTTGTTACTGTGGTTGTTTGTCGCCCACACACACACACACACACACACACACACACACACACACACACACACACACACACACACACACACACACACACACACACACACACACACACACACACACACACACACACACAAACAGAGATGCCCCTCACCTGAATGCGCAGGGGCCCGGTGGTGTGAGGGCCGTTGGCAGGGAGGGGGCGTGGCTGCTCTCTCCAGATGAACACCTGACCAGAGATGAGCAAAAAAAAGTTTGTTGTCACCAGAAAACGTCATGTTTTCCATGAAAACTCACTTTTATTCAATCAGTTTCAGCTGCGCTTACGTAATTGCAAAAGGGTTTTCGAATCATCAATTAGCCTTTTAACACGATTAGCTAAACAATTGACCATTAGTGCACAGGAGTGATGGTTCCTGGAAATGGGCCTCTGTACACCTACGAAGATATCCCATTAAAAAACAGCTTTTACCAGCTAGAATAATAATTAACCACATTAACAATGTCTAGACTGTATTTCTGATTCATTTAATGTAATCTTCATTGAAAAAAACTGCTTTTCTTTAAAATATAAGGGACATTTCGAAGTGACCCCAAACTTTTTAATGGTATTGTAATAAATGATCCACCGTCGAGTTAATTGACATTGAGGTCAAATCAAAGCCTTCCCCTTCACTGTTTCCTTTTGATAAAACAATATTAAGCCAAAGTGCTTTTCTCCAGTCCAACCGTGTCCCTCTCCATCCTCCCCCCGCTGTCTCTGACTCTGCCCTGTTAAACCGACTTTTGTTTGGGGCAGAGGGACCCAGGTCATTGCTGCTTCAGAAGCTTAATTGGACGAAACTACCAATTAACACACACTCCCAGCCCACCGCAGCTGCCAGCAAAACCCGAGGGCTTGTGGGTTTCGCTAGAATGGCTTTCCATAAGGGTCCCCTCTGCACATCAAGCTAAATCTGGTGGTTCATTTAAATCACTTATTTAATTTAAATCTCTTAATTAGTTATAAAGCTCTTATTCGATTTTGAAGTCTTTATTTTATTTATAATCTTTATTTCATACAAAATTTGAAATATCTTTTAATCTATTTAATCTAAAATAAAATTGTTGACTCTTATTTAAATGTATCACTGCGGTCATAGCATGGATTCAAATCCCTGACCACCACACTTTATATTCCAAGCATAGCCCCCCTTAGCTTCCTGCTAGCTTCCGGTTAGCCTCCCGCTAGCATCCCGCTAGCTTCCCATTAGCTTCCCATTAGCCGCCCCCAGCCAGCTCTCCTCACCGTGTTCTTGAACTGCACCCCCCTGGGATGGCCCTGCAGCGCACCCTCCGTCCTGCAGGAAATGACCGGGAACGCCAGCAGGAAGTGGCTGCTGTTGGACCGCGCCCTGCACTCTGGATCCCGCAGCGTCACGGCAACCACCGGCTCCGACAGACCCTGAGCAAACCGGTTCAGATCCAGTTTGAAAACAGCGAGTTCATTTCCTACGATAAATATCTATATATCTATAGATATAGATAATAAGGTACACCATGTTTTGCTCAAACTATAACATTTATTCAGAGCAAAGCAAGTTGAGTTAAGAATGTTGTGATGATTTCGTGCTGATAACAAAATAGATATACGTGTGTGTGTGTGTGTGTGTGTGTGTGTGTGTGTGTGTGTGTGTGTGCGTGCGTGCGTGCGTGCGTGCGTGCGTGCGTGCGTGCGTGCGTGCGTGCGTGCGTGCGTGCGTGCGTGCGTGCGTGCGTGCGTGCGTGCGTGCGTGCGTGTGCATTATGGGGACCATCAGAATATTGGTGAGTGTTTGTATGCATGTGTGTTTGGGTACAATGTGAAGACCTGTAGGATGTGTGTGTCCAGCACGACATTGAGCCGTCCGTCATCACAGCGAACGCTAAGTAGCTCCGCCCTCCTGGCTCCTCCCCCAGCGTTGCCTAGCAGCCACTCTCTCAGACGGCCCTGAGCTGGCCAGCCGGCCCGACCCCCGGCCCCGCCCCCTGCAGGCTCCGCCTCTAGTGGGACAGAGGGGAGGGGCAACATGATTCAAAGACAAGTGCTGTTGTTCGAAATCGTTCCCTATCACGGATATAGTGCACTATATACTAGGGTGCTCACCATTTTGTAGTGGTGTTCGGATTCTCAGTGGTTAATTTCATGCACTATATAGTGGACTTAAAATACTCAAAATCTGAGTGTACATTTTCCTACAATTTCCTCGTGAGTGCCAGGTTTGTTTACATCTGTCTGCGTCACACAAATACCCGGCGTATACACACATACACACTCTCGTAACAGAAGCGTCGTTTGTACTGAATGCATGTTGACGATCATACACTTCTTAGAGGGGGTAACTACATTTGCACGACCCCGGCTTCCTCCATCGTCTTTGCCACCTTTTAAAATAAATTGCCGTCTCTCGTTTTCCGACGGCGACAACAACATGACTCGTCTCCTTATACTTTCGGATCACGGCCCCCGGGAGAAATGTTGAGCATGCGCAGAACGCATAGTCCGATTCCATGCAGTCCGACCCGATACATGCACAGTTGCACACTTAATTCGACTAACAATCGAATAATCTAGGTGTCTTAATTCGACTATGAGTAACTCTATTCGATTATAGTGCGACTAAGGTGCATATACATGCATCTTAATAATCCAATTATAGTTGGACTTGGCCAATAATTCGACTTTCCTGAGTGTCATGTGAACTAGTGTTGACTCGTTCGTTCGCGAACCGGTTCGAATGAACGAGTCTTTAGGACGAACGAACCGAACCGGTTCGTTTCTCTCGTTCGTCTCGATCACCATTCGATTCACCGGAAACTCGACTGAACGAACAAACGAGTTGCCGGTAGCACTGACTCCACTGAGTCTGACTGACTCAGCTGAATACCGTGCAATGGCGTGCATTCCATGATGCGATTTACCGCTACCGGAAACCAGGCTGATCAAACAAACGATTCGCGAACGACTCCGCCCAGTTCAGTCGAGTTTCCGGTAGCACTTAGTCTGACTGACTCAGCTGGGAACCGTGGAATGGCGTGCATTCCATGATGCGATTCACCGCTACCGGAAACTAGGCTGATTCGCGAACGACTCCTCCGTTCAGTCGAGTTTCTGGTGAATCGATTCACCGGAAACTCGACTGAACTGGGAGGAGTCGTTCGCGAATCGTTTGTTCAGCCTGGTTTCCGGTAGCGGTAAATCGCATCATTACACGTTTCTCAGCTAAGTCAGCCAGACTCAGTGCTACCGGAAACTCGACTAACTCACGCACACACACACTGACATTCCGATTCATAAGCACTCAGATAAAAGCGTTTTCTAAAGGCCCTCAACCTTAATTCTTCTTTGCTAACGTTTCATATCGGGAGTGTTGAAGGGAGATGATGAAGACGTGGGTTGTGGATGACGATGATGATCATGAAGATGAAGAACCTCTCTCTCCTCACCTGTCCCGCCCCCGGCCAGGCGGACCACGAACCGATTGGCCAGGAGGGCCTCGGTGTATGACGTCACCACGGTAAAGCCCCTCTGATTGGCCCAGTCCAGCATGTCAGGCACAGCAGAGAGGTCAGGGGTCACCACACTGGAGAAGGAGAGGTGAGGCTGGGGCGGGTAGGGTGGAGAGACACCGGTGGAGGACTAGAGAGAGAGAGAGAGAGAGAGAGAGAGAGAGAGAGAGAGAGAGAGAGAGAGAGAGAGAGAGAGAGAGAGAGAGGAGAGAGAGAGAGAGAGAGAGAGAGAGAGAGAGAGAGAGAGAGAGAGAGAGAGAGAGAGAGAGAGAAAGAGAGGGCAGGCGATGAGAAACAGATGACAGCTATGAAAGTGAGCATCTTAGTTGTCGTTAGGCTATGCGACTGTTTGTGTGATTCCTATAACTGTAACCGAAAGGTTGCTAGTTCGATCCCCAGCTCCTCCTAGCTGAGTGTTGATGTGTCCCTTCGCCTTGCATGGTTGACTCTGCCGTCACTGTGTCAATGTGTGCATTAACTGATGTAAGACGCTTTGGATAAAAGCGTCTGCTAAATGCCCTAAATGTAAATATGCTTTGTAGACCAAAAAAGTCGGTAACAAACAAGGAATGACAATGATAAACACCAAACAGAACCTCCACTGCGGACATCAAAACAACAACAGGGGGTCCTCACGTAAACAGAGACGTCGCCATGGAGACCGGGAGCCAGCACCCCCCAGTGCACTCGGGACCAGGCTGCTCACAACCAGGACCACCCGGTGAGGACCGGACCGAGCCACCGGGGGCAGCAGAGAGACCACCACCTCCACCTGCAGAGACCTGAGGAGAGAGAGAGACCCTGATCCAAACCTTTTTATTCCACCTTTAGCTGAATAACTAAACTAAACTGGTGATGCATCGTGGGAATCACTATTAATGTGCAATATATTATTATTATCTTATATAATTTCCTAACCCTTATTTATTAGGGTTTGAGCCGGTTGTCCATCTGTCTGTCTGTCTGTCTGTCTGTCTGTCTGTCTGTCTGTCTGTCTGTCTGTCTGTCTGTCTGTCTGTCTGTCTGTCTGTCTGTCTGTCTGTCTGTCTGTCTGTCTGTCTGTCTGTCTGTCTGCCTCTCTGTCTGCCTGTCTGCCTGTCAAGCTGTATTGGCATGAGAAACAAATGTTGCCATTGTCAAATCAGGTGAACAATTAAGAGGTCAAAGTATCAAACATTAAATACACAATAAAGATCCACGTCTCTCACCCACAGAGGGCTGATCCGGCTGAGACCAGTCTGATCAGGTGCACCTCCTCCCCCCCGCTCCGGTTCCCTGTGGGGGGGAGGCAGCCTCGCACCTCCTGCTGCTGGAGGTCAGAGGTCAGGTAGTGGGGTGACAGGAAGAGGGGCTGCAGGGAGCACGCCTGATTGGCCGAGGGATCTGGAGGGTACCAAGTGGTGGGACTTTTGTCTTTAAGAAGATGGTTGCACGTTATCCTGCTGTTGGTGGGACCAGAAACTAGGAACTTGTGTGTTTAGCTTTGCACTTTTAAGTAAATTTGAAGTTGTTAGTAAGAAGTTGTTGAAACTAGTTTTGGGGTGCAGGTATGAACAATTGGCTTGACTGTAGGGTGGAGCTAAGGCGGCCGGAGCTTCGTTGTGCTGGTCACCCTTCAGGTTCAGGTCCCGAGGCCCCCGGCGCGGACTCACCCTCCCCCAGCCGGGCGTAGGCACGGTTGGCATGGGCGGCGTGGGTCATGGAGGTCAGTCCGCCCGCGTGCCGCTGAGCCCAGCGCAGCAGGGCGCGGGGGGGGAAGGGGGGCGGGGGGCGGAGCCTCTCCAGCCGGAACGCCATGGAGGGCGAGGAGCCCACCGTGGAGTTAGGGGACACCTTAGGGGTCAAAGGTCAGCTGTACAGCAGACAGGAGTCCTCTCAATCCTCTCAGGCTCCGTTGACCAATGAGGACGAGGAGGACGGAGATGAAGAGGAGGAGCCACGATCAACAGAACTGACGGAGGAGGAAATGAGCCAGGATGCTGATGATGATGAAGATGATGATGAGGATGAAGATGGTGAAGATGATGATGAGGATGGAGATGGTGAATATGATGATGAGGATGAAGATGGGGAAGATGATGATGAGGATGAAGATGGTGAAGATGATGATGAGGATGAAGATGGGGAAGATGATGATGAGGATGAAGATGGTGAAGATGATGATGAGGACGAAGATGGTGAGGATATACAGACACTGGTGAAGATGATGATGAATACATGAAGGTGATATGGAGACATGACGAAGATGAAGGTGTAGAAGAAAAAGATTAAGAAGTTAAATACGTGAGGAAAATTATATGTTTAGGGCGATGCCGAAGATGAAGATGAGGGGATGACGAAGGAGGTGATGTCATACAAACACACACAGACATCTGCGCACACAGGCACACACACACACATATGCACGCAAGCACGCACGCACGCATGCAAACACGTGCTCACACACACACACACACACACACACACACACACACACACACACACACACACACACACACACACACACACACACACACACACACACACACACAGAGACACACACCTGTACCAGCACAGAGAGCTGTGTGGCCAGCCCCTCGGCCTCCAGCATCCAATCGAGGGCCTGCTCCGAGATTAATAGCAGGATGATCATCCTATCAGGAGCCGGGGGCCGAGCCAGAGGCCTCAGGACCACGGTCACCTGAACAGGTAGACGGAGAGAAGGTAGGGCCGGCTGGACAGCAAATAGGAGGTTGATTCTATGGTCATGTGACGCAGGTGAGTTGAATTTGGAACTATGCTATGATACTAAAGACCCAGATTGTATATTGACGAAGTTTCAAGTGATGAGGTTATTGATTTATTTATAAATTGTATTTTTCTTGGTTACCTTGCGGCCGTGGGTGGGCCGGCCCACCGCAACCAGGTGCGTCTCCTGGCCCCCCCTTTCCTGGGCGGCGCACCCCGGCCCAGCCTGGAAGGTCTCCAGCTGACCGCGGACGGGGTGCAGTGCCCCCGCTGGCGACAGGCGGCACTGCAGCGCCTCACCGCGGACTGCACAACGCAACACAGTAAAACAGACAAGAGAGTACCGGACAAACAAGTTGATATCACAGGTGTAATGGGTTATTTTAAAGTTGTGAGAGCACAAGGCCTTCTTCATTACATTCATCAAATAACTAACACTATTAAGACGTTAGGAGCCAAAATATAAACCAAAACTGAATTGGTTTGACACAGGCGACACAGCTGAATTGGTTTGACACAGGTGACAAACCAGTCTATAATTGAACCCCTTACCTGCCACACTCCTCCAGATCAGGATCCACATCACCGCCAACCAGAGAGCCGCCGGTAACGGGGCCATGGCTACTGCACCGGAAAGATTTGAACAACACTCTAGGAGATTCAAACATGCTGCAACATTCAACATTATGTGTTCTCTTAATGGCCTGCTTCGTTTCATGTTGTTTCTCAAAACGAGTCTACCTAACCGACCAGCCGTGGTCGGATTATTTGTCTGACCCCTGGTGTCCGTGGTTGCCCTGGTGCCCGCGGTTGACCCCTGGCCTGTTCGTCATGTTTCCTCTGAATTACCGAACTTGTGTTTATTATGCGCGACGTCCAGCGCGTCCAACGGCCTCCACGCCGCATGTGCGTGCGCAACGCTTTTGTGAGGCGTGTGTTGCGATTAAAACCCATAAATATTTAAGAATACAATACCAGGCTTTTATATATTATGAAATAACGTTAAAGGCCCACTATGCAGGTTCGCGGGTTTCTCGGTTTTCGCTCTCTTTTCGCTCTCTTTTCTCTACACAGCTCTCCCTACAGCTTCGTAGTAGATAGATATTTTACAACACTGTCATAACAACTCTGACCCTTCCACATGCACTTCTACGCTAGCCATCTGCATTTGTTTTCAAAGAAGCCGGCGAATGCGTGGAGCCACGTCCAAAGTAGATGTTCATAAAGAGAGTAGACAAGGTTATAGCCTACATTTTGAAATGGTGCATTTGTGTTATATAAATAAACATGAACCAATCCTTTTTTTTTTTATATAGTTCGGGAGATAGTTCGGGAGATTTTATATCCTACATTTAGAATTGTTTTATCTTTGGTTGAACAATTTGCGCAGCAATCGTACATTTATGTATCTGCTCAAGTAGGCCACTTAACTTGTGTACGGAATCGCCAGTCCCCGCAGGAGAGTTGTCGTAGCAGATGCTGTGTGTGGAAGATTAGGGACACATTTATGTTTATGTGTAAATGTTATTGTAAATGGTTTTAAAAGATTTCCCTTTTTTAAATATAACAGTTTGCACCACCTTTCTTTCAGTTGTTCAATAATACACACGTTTTGGTTAGAAAAATATTTATTTTGGATATTGAAAAAAATGCAAGCGACAGTTCTGTCCATCTGACCACCCTGGTCCCCACGTGGCTACGCCCCTGCGTGTGGCAGCTTTAATAAATAATACCGCTTATATATTATAGCCTATCTAGTTGTCTAAAGTAAAAGCAGCCTATCGTTCAGCACAATAGAGACCACACACTAAGCTGAAGTTTATTTGATTGTTTTTCGGTTTAACTGGTTATCAGCTGCAGGTGTCTTTCAAGGCGAAGTTAAAGAAGTTAGAAAACTGTAAATAAATCTGTGAGGCGTGTAACTCTGCAATCGGATAACTGAAGAGGACCCTTAAGGATAAATAAGGTTGCGTGGTGATATTTAGTATAATAAAATATGATATAGTATAGGCTTATATTAGCTTATATAGCCTACTCATATTAAAATAGAGTAATCATCTTACCTGAACCGCAATACTGAAGCGGCAAAACTTGTGGAAAAACTGCCGGTAGAAAATTTGAAAGAAAAGTCGATTTCCTGAAAGTTTTAAATGAACATTTCACACGATTAATTACTGCGTTTCGCTTTCGATTTGAACCCTTACGATATTTAGAGTTAACATGTTACTGAAAATCTTTAGTGGATAAAAGGTCTGTCTCCCCCGGCCAGACGCGCGTGTCAGGTGGGAGGGGGGAGGTGGGAGGGGCCCCGGGATGGTGTGACAGCCTGCAGAGGGGAGGGAAGAGAGAGAGGGGAGACGTTGAGCATCAGGCGACGGGGAGGGAGGATGGAGTGGAGAGAGGGGCGCAAGTAGGAGGGGAGGAATGGAGAAGGCAGGACTTTGAAATGTTTTGAAGATGCACGCAGGGAGAGAGAGAGAGAGAGAGAGAGAGAGAGAGAGAGAGAGAGAAGAGAGAGAGAAGAGAGAGAGAGAGAGAAGAGAGAGAGAGAGAGAGAGAGAGAGAGAGAGAGAGAGAGAGAGAGAGAGAGAGAATGTAAAAAAATGAAGAAAGAACTGAGACATCTGTCAAACCAAAAGCACCGCCACCCTCGAAACACAGATACCTCCCTGAAAAGAAACAAAGAAACTATCAAAAGAAAAACACAGCTCTATAATAGCAAATTTCTTCATGAAATCGAAGAATCCATGAATAAAAAGGAGCTCTGGAGTATGTGGAACAATTTGAGAGAGAGAGAGAGAGAGAGAGAGAGAGAGAGAGAGAGAGAGAGACAGAACATAGGGATGAAAAAATGTCCTCACATACGATAACACAGAATGTGGTATGTATCTCTGGAATCAGACTAGCAAAAGGAGAAGCCGAAAGTAATAATACTTTGTATCGTGACCAAATTAAGGGGGTCAGATATTGGACCATCATTATTTGACGGCCAACAATTCTTAGTCTGTAAACACGTTTAATCTTTTTTGTGTCTGTCAGACGGTGCTACTGTCTCTCTTCTTCCAGGATAGGATTCATAATATTTCCGGATCATTTAGAGCTGTTGAAGAAAATTTGACCACTCATGAACTCCCAGAATGCTCACACAAACTAACTATCAGCCTATATTGTGTTATATTGAGATCTAATATGGAGAGCAGGTGGGTTGTACGTTTCTGATGATTAATTATCATTAACTCCTCGGATGGTCTGTCCGTGTGAACGAGGATCTCTCAGAAATGTCCCCGAATGAGAATGAAGAACTTGAAAACCCTGGTTCATTACTGGGATGATACACAAATGCCCTGTGTGTATGTGTAGCGTGTTTACATGTGTGTTAATGTGTTTTTTTTTGGTTATTTTCATGTCAACATTTTCTACCCACTCCATTCTCCCAAACAGACCCTGAAGGCTTTGAGTTTGGAACATTATTAAATGTACCAGATGAGTCTTTCATCCATCCCCAAACATTACTCGAGTTGAAAACCAGGTAACCAAGCACTGCTGCTGGTGAGCAAGGCATCGGAAACCCTTCTACCTGTCAAGTGTGTGCGTCTGACTGTGTGTGTGATTGGATCTGTGTGTGTGTGTCTGTGCGCATGTGTTTGTATGCACTCTTGTGTGTGTTTGCGTGCGTATGTGTGTGTGGGTCTGTCTGTGTGTATCTGTTTGTGCATGTGTGTGTGCGTGTCCGTGCATGTCCGTCAACTGTTTGTTCTTCTAAATATAATATGAGAGCTCTAAACCAGCCGGTGTCTTTCCTGGCGGGCCTCGTCCTAATGCCTGCTGGGTAATGACGCACCGAGCTCGTGGCGTTGAGTGCTGCCTGACACACCGTGTTGTTTTTGTCTTCCTGTGTGTGTTCTTGTCTAATAAAAAACTTGTTTTTTATGCAGGTGCGTTTGTGTGTGTGAGGCTGTAAGTGTGTGTGTGTACATGTATCTGTCTTTGAGTATGTGTGTGTGTTTCTAAGAGTATGTGTGTGTGTCTAGGAATATGTGTGTGTGTGTGTCTGGAATGTGTGTGTGTGTGTGGTGTGTGTGCGTCCAGGAGCATGTGTATGCGTGTGAGAGTACGTGTCTAGAAGTATGCATGTGTCTGTGCATGTGTGTATGTGTATGTATGTGTCTGTGTCTAGTATGCATGCATGTGTGTGTGTCTAGGAGTATGCATGTTTGTGTTTGCGTGCACAGTGTGCGTTGGGCATTAAGGGCCTATCACCTAGAGCAGCCTCTCCAGACACACTAGAGTTTTTAGAGTCTTGAGTTCGGACCTGCTAAGCCTCGGCCCTCGGCTCAGCTGCTCTCTAATAAACTGCTGTGTCCTGGCTTCTTGTGCGTGTGTCTATAGGAGAAGCCCACCACGGCCACTAGGGGGCGATGGCTGGTCTACTTCCAGTGGGGTTTGGTGAGTTTGTCCTCCCATCGTCAGAGAGCTTAGGTTAGCAGCGTCTGCGGTCCTAGGTGTGTTTGGTACGGTCACTGGGATAAAGACATCGGAATATAGTTTCCATGACTCATTCAGCCAAAGGTAGAAGATGCACTTGAGGCACAGATCTCAAAAAAATAAATAAAAATAAATTATTATATTATTATTTATATTATTAATGCTCCGTTCACTTGCATGGGCCCTTCACAACTTCCGGTGGTGAATTATATTTAATAATTCACCGTTGCCAAGTATAATTGACCGCTGTCAAGTAAAGGTAAACAAAGGATTTTTTGCCTCTAATGGCGTCTTTGGTAACACTCCGCAAGTAGTCTGGTAACTTGTCAACCCCATCGTCTTCGGTTGCTAAGCAACGTCAACGTCTTTGGCGGACTATTAAATCAGCTGATCTAGGCTACATAGGCCTAAGTAACTAGTCAATGTAGCCGCTAACAAATAACGCGCATTTTGAAGTGAAGCTGGATGAGTTTTCGCTAGCTTACTTTCATTTCTAGTTCATCATCATGGATATTCGTAAGTGGTTGAAAAGCCCACCAACAGTCTAATAATCAGTCAGATAATTTCCTGGACCCATCAAAGGTAACCCCTCTCCTGCTATTAGCTGGAACTGATGTGGCTGAATCTGAATATACTGTGGCTCGTGAGTTCCTGGTTAAGAAAATGAATGACACCCCTATTCCCCCCGAAGACGGAAAATGGACAATAGCAAACATCCTTAGCACATTCAACTATGCAATCCAGGCTATGCCGAGTGTTCTCAGCCTACACCCTTGCCCTAACTTTAGGAGCTTCCACAGCAATGTGTGCAAAACTCATTTTCCACGCTGAAAAACGTCTTCTCAGAGCATCAGCTCATACGGGTTCATACGGGTGCTTAAAATCCTTGAAAATGATTGGATTTTAATGTTGTGTTTTCAAGGTTTCAAAATGATTGAATTTTGTGTAAAGTGCTTGTAAATGCTTGGAAGTGTTAGGCCTACCATAATTCTCGGCAGTCTTTCTCAGACCAATTATTAAATGAAGAGAAATAAAATAAAAGTTTGCTTCATCACGGCTACACGCTTACTCTGACGGCTTCGCATGAGCCTTTGTGTTGTGACCGGATATGGTTGTCATGCGTCACATCGTCGCCCCCAAGAGGACAGTGCATCGGACCAACATGCCAGGAGGTTGTTGTTTTAGTTAAGGTTGGCTGGAACATGAAAAATACAAACTGGATAAAATGTGGACCAAATCCATGCGTAGCCTGCTGCAAAGTATGCAAAAAAGAAATCCAGCTTTTCACAATAGGAGTCAGCTCTCTCGAGTGATATGAAAGGTAAGCCACGGACCAGTTAACTATGATGTGTTTGCTAACCGTTTGCTACATGCTAACGTAGAAGGGGAGCATGTCTATGTTCCCCGGGTCTTATGTTCCCCGGGTCCTATGTTCCCCGGGTCCTGTGTTTCCCGGGTCCTATGTTCCCTGGGTCCTATGTTCCCCTCTTTGTATGAGAATAGGACCCTTTTTTAAAAAAAGGGTCCTATGTTCCCAGCTTTTCCCAAAAAGGGTCCTATGTTCCCCGATATGTACCGAGTCTGGTTATGTCATAATTTTTGATGCACCAAGTCCTTTAAGAAAGCTGAGGTCATTGTACATTATGACCTCTTCCCAGCCAAACTGAACTTCTTTCTAATGGTTGCTAGGGAAGTCATGCCATTTCTGAACCTATACCAAACCGACGAACCATTTAGTGTATGTGCAGTGATCTCACAAATATTCTTAGGAGTCTTTTGGAGAAGTTTGTCAAGCCCAGTGTGATGATGAGTGCAACCAACACAATAAAGCTTCTCAAAGCTTCTCACGTTGATGTCAACAAAGTCAAAGTTGGCTTTGCTACAGAGCAAGCCTTGGTGGAGCATGTGAAGAACTCAGGAGCTGAGAGGCTGAGGCTTGAGTTTAGGCAAAACTGTAAGCTTTTTCTGGGGAAGATGGTGTCTAGCCTTTTTGAAAAGGCACCAGTGATATACACACTGGTAAGAAGCCTATCTGTCCTGGATCCAAGGGTGCTCCTCAAGAACAAAGAGCTTAGTTCCCAAAAACTCACTTCTGTTCTCCGACTCCTTGTGGAAACTTCCCAGCTTGAAGAAAAATGCTGTGATGATGTTCTCAGGGAATTTGGTCAGTTTTCTGACACAAGCCTGATATTGGCATCAGA
This sequence comes from Melanogrammus aeglefinus, assembly GCA_900291075.1. Classification (NCBI taxonomy): domain Eukaryota; kingdom Metazoa; phylum Chordata; class Actinopteri; order Gadiformes; family Gadidae; genus Melanogrammus; species Melanogrammus aeglefinus. The sequence continues at coordinate 17,267 of OLKM01001920.1, forward strand.
TTCATTCCATAAATTCACTCCACAGAGTGACAGATTGGATGAGTTCTATCATGAACTCTTGGCCAATAAAGCAGAGTTTCGCCATCTATGGGAGGTTGTACGACTTGCCCTGATCCTCTCACATGACCAGGCTTCCATTGAGAGGGGGTTTTCAGTTAATAAGGAGGTGATGGTGGAAAACCTTAAAGAACATTCTTTGGTTGCACAGCGGGTCATCCATGACCATGTGCGCATTATCGGAGGGCTGCACAATGTAGGGTACTCGAAAGAATGGTTCCTTTCAGCATCTGCTGCCAGACAAAAGTACCATATGTACCTTAATGAAGAAAGACGTAAAAACAAGATCAACAAAAAGCACTGAAAAGAAAAACACTGATGGAGGCGATATCGGAGAGGAAAGTCAAAAATAAGAGGATGTAAGAGGATGTGAGGCAACTCATGAAATCTGCTGACAGCAATGCAGAAAAAGCTGAAGCTAAAGGCAAGCTCTACCTCATTTCAAAGTCAAACGGACTAAGAAGAGCAGCAAAAGAAAAAGAGAGATCTTGAGACTTTTGAGCAAAAGTTGACAGAGAAAATGAAGGAACTTAATGATTCACTGTAAAGGGTCCTAAAGGATTTGACCTTTTGGTCTTACCATGAAGGGTATGTTTTTCCAAACATAAAAGACCACTAATGTTTGCTGAAGTTCATATTAATTTGCACTTGTTGGACTTGTTTGCACTGTGAAGGGCATGTGTAATTTGGAACCTTTTGCACAATATAGAGCTGAGCTAATGTGAATGATTTTGAGTTTTTATAGTATGTTTGTATGTATTTTTTGCTCTATTATTTTGATTGTCTACTTAACCTGCCTTGATACCTCCGTTAAAGCAAAAAAGTTACCTATTTTGTCTTTTTGGTTAATTGTGTTAAAATGGCAACATAGGTATTATCATAGCCATAGTTATGAGGCAAGATTTGCTTAATGAAAGGTGACTGAACTATTGTGAAACAAACAATGGTATTTTCCTTTAATTTATTATCCTTCTGTTAATATGGAGCAGTTTTGTTAATAAATAATTGAAATTGACATTTTGAGGTTGCATGTATTTATATCACATTATACAATTTACAAGGAGAAATACGGTGTGAATCAATTCATGCTGTTCGATGTCATCGAGTGCTGTCAGTAAGGAAAGTTGATACAACATAGACCAAATAGAGAAACGGTAGATGAACACAAATGAAATGGGGCACAGAAACTCTGTTTAATTTTCCTTTTCTATGCCCCATTCAGTTAATGATAGCTGCTGATTCGATAAACGGCTTAGGTTGTGGGGCGGTTTTAGGATCAGACCTTTGGGGGGGCTCAGCCCCCAGAGGATGGCGTAACTGTAGGGGGGTCCGGGGGCATGCTCCCCTGGAAGAAAATTTTGGGTATTGTGAATTTAAATGCATCAGTCTGGTGCACTTGGGGGGTGCACTTTGACCCAATACTATTGGGGTCAATGTCACCCAAGTCGCGTATATCACCTTCAGAGAGGCAGGAGCTATGGCCATGCTGCTGGAACATCAGGATTTGAAGTTCTTATGACTTGCAAGACATACAGTTGACAAAACCTTTTTTTTTGCTGAGCCACAAAGACCTATTAATTAGGACATATCTCGGGTTCTATTTGGAGTACAAACATAATTTTGGTATAATTGGAAAGGTAAAACTGTCCTCTTCATTTGGGGGGGGGCTGGGATTGAATTTGGGGGGGCTGAAGCCCCCCTAAAAACGGCCTGAAACCGCCACTGCTTGTATCAAATTGTCTGGTTCTTTTTCGTACAGACAGCATTTGGTGACCTCGAACAACAGGGCTATGGATTGATTCAGACCGGATTGCTCCTTTAATGGTACTGGAAAAACTGGAAAATTGGTCTTGAAAGTCCTTAAAAAGTGCTTGAATTTGGCCATGAAAAAGGTGTACGAACCCTGAGTATGCTGCACAGAAGCAAGGCCCAGCAGATTCAGCTTGCTTTTGAAAAGGACCTGACTCACAAGTTTACGTCTGAGTGGAAGGATGTGTTGATGAGGAGGTTCAGCTCGGAGAAACGCCGCCTCCCGCTGAGGACAGGGGAGGCGCTGACTCAAAGTAATCTACCGTGTGTGTGCGTGTGCGCGCGTGTGTGTGTGTGTTTCTAATGGCAATGCATAATATCCCTCTGTTAACTGCCTTTACACCTAATATGTTGTATAGTCGAGTATTTTATGTTCATAGCATTGCTTCTATGTAATATTGCTTTAAATGATGTTGTAGGCTATACCGGGTCATATTGCTGTTGGTTATGTTTAACGGGATGATTATGTGCTGCGCTAATAGAGGAAATATACGTAGGCCTACTGTAGGCTAATAATAATTGTGCCCCCCTATGCATTTCATATGCCCCCCTTAAGACTCAGGTCTGGATGCAAGATGGCGGAAGAGGCCAGAGAGAGAGAGAGAGAGAGAGAGAGAGAGAGAGAGAGAGGAGAGAGAGAAGAGAATGAGAGGAGAGAGAGAGAGAGAGAGAGAGGAGAGAGAGAGAGAGAGAGAGAGAGAGAGAGAGAGAGAGAGAGAGAGAGAGAGAGAGAGAGAGAGAGAGAGAGAGAGAGAGAGAGAGAGAGAGAGAGAGAGAGAGAGAGAGAGAGAGAGAGAGAGAGAGCGCGATTAGAGCGTGAATAAGAGCCGAGACCCAAACGAACAAAGCTTCCAACATCTTTACTACGACACGCTCCCAGGGAGAGATCAACAAGCGACAGAATACACAGGGAGGGGAGCGGACAAACAATCAAAATATAAACCCAATGATTAAAAGCTCCATTTACCTTTATATTTATGCTTCACATTCTGAAATTATTGCAGATTAAAAAACAATTAAATCCTGGACGTATCATCAAACGGGGGGAAGGGTTAATAATGTAAGGCGCAATGAAATTATCAGCACACGAAATGAACACCAACCACGCTCATCCTTTTGTCCTCTGGCGCCCTCGTGTGGCCACAAACAAGGTATAACAGCACAACTGAGCAAGGCGGCGAGGGTGCGACTTTTACAGAAGACAACGAAGAGGAGCCGCCGTATTTATTGATCAGATACAGACTGAGGTGAATAGTTTCGATGTTTAATATTGCTCTGTGTCATTCAGATATGAATTTAAGTAGGATCACATGTTCCCGTAGACGTGTTGCTGGGCAGATTCCAACCCATCCTTCATCACTTGACATATTCTGGATTATCTTCAGATATCAATCGAGAGAGTCCTATACATGTCCCCCATGGCTGATAGAGAGAGAGGGATAGAGAGGGTTAGGCTTAGGGAGAGGGAGGGAGAGAGGAGAGAGAGTGAGAGCGACAGAGTGAGTGAGAGAGTGAGAGCGAGAGAGATATTGCGGCAGTCTCTGTCATCAAACCCCAAACCGTCCCCATCAGAGGTCAATCTTCTGCAATCACACTTTCTGAGCGGCCAGTCATGCCCATTAACACCAAGTGACTTCACCTGAGCCAATCAGAAAGAGCTTTCTTCATAGGCTTCATTTTGGAGCCCCCCCCCCCCTCCCTGAGGGTGGAGGTTCACCCTCCCCCCCGAGGGCGGGTCCTCAGCAGAGGCCGGAGACGTAGTCGAAGTCCCTGAAGGTGTCCTGGTCCTTGCGGGAGAGGACGCGGCGTTCCCGCGGCGGCGTGAGCGCCGGCTTCTCCCCGGTGAACTCCTCGTCGAAGTTGCTGACGTCAGCGTTCCCGCTGAGAGCTGGCACGAAGGGCGGGGCGATCTGCCGCTTGAGCAGAGCCTCCCAGTCCATGGTCTGGGGACACAGCAGGGGGTCAGGGGTCAGCCAGGGGTCAGCCAGGGGTCAGCGGTCAGCAGAAGTTCAGGGGTCAGGAGAGGAGGAAAGGAGAGGAGAGAAGGAGAGGAGGAGAGGAGATGCTGACCTTAAAGAAAGGTTGTTTCTTCACGTCTTCTGCGTCCTTCTCTCCGGAGCCCAGCCGTCTCTCCGGGTTCCTCCTCAGCAGCTGGAGGACAGAACAAGAAACATGGAGCCCTCCTCTTGTCTGAGCCCTCCTCACATCCCCCTCACGCCCCTCCACCCTCCTCCTGCAGGTTGCTGTTCCCCATGGGGAGAGCTGTGGTGATCAACAAAAGGTGGTTTGAGGACGAGGCGGCAGGAAGCTCACCCTCCTCATGATGGCGATGGCGTCGGTGGACAGGAAGCGGGGGTAGCGGACCTCATCGTTCACGATGCTGTCGAACACCTCCTCCTCGTCGTCACCGGGGAACGGGGACTGGGGAGGAGACGCTTATTAATACAGATTAATAAAGTTATTAGAGACATGAACCTCCTAGAGAACAGAACAGCGTCACAGTGAGCACGGCCATAACCCCTGCTGCCACTAGATGTCACCGTCGTTGAGTTCTGAGTCCTTTACCTTCAGCAGGAATCTGGTTATGACTCAACATTTTCAAGGTAAGATGTCTCTTACCCCTACCTGCTCTTTAATGACCTGTCTGTGTACTGTCCAACCCCTACCTGCTCCTTAATGACCTGTCTCTGTACTGTCCAACCCCTACCTGCTCCTTAATGACCTGTCTCTGTACTGTTCAACCCCTACCTGCTCCTTAATGACCTGTCTCTGTACTGTCCAACACCTACCTGCTCCTTAATGACCTGTCTCTGTACTGTCTAACCCCTACCTGCTCCTTAATGACCTGTCTCTGTACTGTCTAACCCCTACCTGCTCCTTAATGACCTGTCTCTGTACTGTCCAACCCCTACCTGCTCCTTAATGACCTGTCTCTGTACTGTCTAACCCCTACCTGCTCCTTAATGACCTGTCTCTGTACTGTCTAACCCCTACCTGCTCCTTAATGACCTGTCTCTGTACCAGGTTGTGAATGCTCTACCTCTGCTCCTTAATGACCTGTCTCTGTACTGTTCAACCCTCTACCTGCTCCTTAATGACCTGTCTCTGTTACTGTCTAACCCCTTACCTGCTCCTTAATGACCTGTCTCTGTACTGTCTAACCCCTACCTGCTCCTTAATGACCTGTCTCTGTACTGTCTAACCCCTACCTGCTCCTTAATGACCTGTCTCTGTACTGTCTAACCCCTACCTGCTCCTTAATGACCTGTCTCTGTACTGTCTAACCCCTACCTGCTCCTTAATGACCTGTCTCTGTACCAGGTTGTGAATGCTCACCTCTCCCACCATCATCTCGTAGATCAGGACCCCCAGCCCCCACCAGTCCACCGCCCGGGTGTACGACGTGTCCGTCAGGACCTCCGGGGCCAGAAACTCAGGGGTCCCACAGAAGGTGCTGGTCCTGTCCCCGAAACCCATACCTGGAGGGAGAGGGGGGAGTGAGAAAAGAGGATAGGAGAGGCAAAGGGAGGAGGAGGAGAGGAGAGACAAGTAGAGAGAGGGATGATCTGGTCTATGATCTCCCATAATGTGTTGTTCTAATGTGTAGAGACAGCACTAATCGGGTCGTCTCGATTACACCAGTGGTATTTTGAATGGCCCTCCCTGGAAGACAGACAGACACCCAGACTAGTAGAGAAGCATTGGATCACGGGAGCCAGGGACTGACAACAGTCCCTGGGAGCCAGGAGCCACTCAGAGGAGCCAGAGGGGATCGAGAGCCTGTCAGGGACGCTTGTTATGGGCTTAAGGTTGGGGATAGAGTCCTCCCTGTTTCCACCAGATTACAGGAAACAGGGAGGATGATGAACACAAGGAGCAGGGAACCCAGATCTCTCCCAAAGTTTCCCAGACAGTTGTGACATAAACGACAGGATTATGTTGTAGTAGAGGGGGTCTGTCTGTCCCTCTGTCTGTCCGTCTTACCTTCTTTACAGAGGCCAAAGTCTGCTATCTTCACAAAGCCCTCTGTGTCCAGCAGCAAATTGTCCAGCTTGAGATCCCTGGGGGGGGGGGGGGGGGGAGAGAGTGAGAGTTAAAGAGAGAGACAGAGACGGAGAGAGCGAGCTCAAAAGATAGAAAGAGAGGGGGTGAATGAGGGAGATCCATTTCAAGGCGTTAGTGGGAGTGTCACCAGGGACCCTTCAGTCCTGCTCCTAGTGACGAACACCAGAGGCCGGAGCTAGTCCTCGCTCCTGTTTCAGTAAGGAGTTATTCTACTGAAGACTCTATTCTACTGAAGACCCTATTCTACTGAAGACTCTATTCTACTGAAGCTATCTGAAGAGGATCCTCGAGCCGCCGGGCTACACAGGGCTCAAGTTTACAGACACATCATCTCTACAGTTTACCACTGCTGGATGAGTTTGAGTTTGGAGTTTGCAGACACGGACCTGACGTTTGATTGGTCAGACCTCATGACTCTGACGTGTGATTGGTCAGACTTCATGGCTCTGACGTGTGATTGGTCGGACCTCAATGAAATGAACCTGAAGTCTGATTGTCCAACCTCATGACCCTGACGTCTGATTGTCCAACCTCATGACCCTGACGTCTGATTGTCCAACCTCATGACCCTGACGTCTGATTGTCCAACCTCATGACCCTGACGTCTGATTGGTCAGCGGTACATGTCACTCACCGGTAGACGATCTTGTGGTCGTGCAGGAACTGCAGACCCAGAACCACACAGGCGGAATAGAACCTACCGGAGGAACATCACAACGTTACACAAACACACACATACACACACGTCGGACGAACAGGTCGGACCAACGGACCAACGGACACACACAACACACACAACGGACACACACACACACACACACACACACACACACACACACACACACACACACACACACACACACACACACACACACACACACACACACACACACACACACAGGTCAGACAACCCCCCCGCCCCCCCCGACCCCTCTCACATGGCGCGGGGCTCCAGGAACACGTCGGTGTGGATGTGCATCATGAGGTCGCCCCCCGCCGTGTACTCCATGACGAAGCACACGTGCTCCGGGGTCTGGAAGCACGCAAACAGGTTGACCAGGAAGGACTGCCGCGCGTCCGTCACCGTCTCGAAGATACGCTTCTCACACATCAGGCTGGAGGGGGCAGAAACATATTTACATTAACATTCAAGGTGACTTACAATAAGCACATTTGTCAGAAGTAGGAGAAACAACAATATATCTCTGTGGGTACAGTAAGGATGTTCATAGAACCAAGTGCTGAGCACTAACAATCACTAGGTTAACCCATTCCCCAAACACAACAAATGGAGCATTTCCACTAGCACGGCTCGGCTCGACACGGCTCGGCTCGGCTCGGTTTGGTTGTGTTTCCATTACAACTGGTGCCTCCTCGACGTGGGCGGGGTCGTCATAACACGGCTGCGCGAAACCGCTGTGACGTCATTTACACGGCGCCGAGCAACGTACAAATCCGGAAGACCAGAACAACAACAACGCGTGGTGCCGTCGAGCTCCCTCTGAATCCGTTCTTCGGCAACCAGAGTCAGGAACGTCTGGAACTCCTCCACCGACCAAGGATGGATTTTTTCTGAGAAGCCATCTCGTTCCAAGTCAAAAAGCAGTAAAAAGTGGTGTCTTGTCTCGCGTCTTGTTTTTATTTACATTCTAGGCGGTCGTCGCGCGGTTATGGCGCTTCCAGTGACGACACTCATCGGCCAGTCAGTGGAAGGCAGTCGGCTGACGTCACGTTTTAGTAACGCTTCGGCTCGCTTGGAACCAGGGCTGAGGTGATACCAAAAATGTACCCGGTTGCAGGTACTGCGTGCTAGTGGAAACACGGAAATAGCGCGCCGAGCCGAGCCGTACCGAGCCGAGCCGTGCTAGTGGAAATGCGCCAAAAGATAGCTAGGGTCCCTCCTGCTCCCACTACCGCCAATCAAATCCTCAATCACCCAATCACAGCCCTCCTTCATTCTGGCTACGCCCCCATATCCCATAGGACTCGCAAAAGAAAGTCAGACAGTTGGAAGAAAGATGTCACCCGATCTTGTATTTAATGCATTCTAGAGGAAAATAACTGCAGACTGAGGTAGTGTCCCTGGGATTTGTAGTTCTTCTGTAGTTCTTTGTAGTTCTTTACCTCTCCACCTCGTCACGGGCGACAATGTCGCCCTTCTTCAGGGCCTTGATGGCGTACAGGCGGCCACTCTTCTTGTACTCAGAGAGGAGAACCTGGAAGAGCAGGAGGAGTCAACGAGAGAGGAGCAGAGGAGTCAATGAGAGAGGAGCAGAGGAGTCAACGAGAGAGGAGCAGAGGAGTCAACGAGAGAGGAGCAGAGGAGTCAACGAGAGAGGAGCAGAGGAGTCAACGAGAGAGGAGCAGAGGAGTCAACGAGAGAGGAGGAGAGGGGTTAAGGAGAGAGGAGCAGGTTAAGGATAAAGAAGCAGGGTTAATGAGAGAAGAGCAGAGGGGTTAAGGAGCGAGGGGGGAGAAGGTTGGACGTCTTCGGGAGGTTTGAGTCGTTAAAGTGTACCTTTCCAAAATGGCCTCTGCCGAGAACGGCAATCATCTTGAAGTCCTGAAGGCACAGAGGACCCTGACTGGAGCTGCACACACACACACACACACACACACACACACACACACACACACACACACACACACACACACACACACACACACACACACACACACACACACACACACACACACACACACACAGTCATGTTTGACCTTTATTTATGCCTAATTTAAGTGTTGCCTCACATTGACATGTGTGTTTCCTGAGTTTACACACAGACAGACCCAGAACATAAGAGCAATAAGCTTAAATGTTTCCCCAAATCTCCCCCGTCATTAACATGATGACGGTGTCCTGGCAAAAAATCACACACACACACACACACACACACACACACACACACACACACACACACACACACACACACACACACACACACACATCACACACACACTCACACTCACACACACACACACTCTCTCTAAAGCCACCATATTGTGAGTGGGTGTGTTTACACTGCATGCTGCTTGGACATGCTGGCAGGATGTACAAACACAGCCATGCCCGTGTGTGTTTGTTTAAGTGTGTTTGTAAGTGTATTGTTATATGTGTGTTTGTGTGTTTTTACGTGTGTGTGTGTTTGTTTATTGCTATGTGTGTGTGTACCTGCTGGTTGAGCTGTGTGTTCTAGCCGGTTTCTTAGGAGGCTGGACGCTGGGGGGGCAGATCACCGGCACCTGCTCCTGTTAGGGGGGGGGGGAGGCCAGGGGGAGAGAGGGAATTACATGGAAATCTTGAGGACATTTTGCCATGACCTTGAGTGGTATGTTGGTCTCTCTCGTCCACATTCCTGAGCCTCCTCCTATCTCGTTAGGTTTCCTTAGTTCTCTACATTCATCAGACTAATTAAACAAATATTCCCCAGTCTCTCTCTCTCTCTCTCTCTCTCTCTCTCTCTCTCTCTCTCTCTCTCTCTCTCTCTCTCTCTCTCTCTCTCTCTCTCTCTCTCTCCTCTCTCTCTCTTCTCTCTCTCTCTTCTCTCTCTCTCTCTCTCTTCTCTCTTCTCTCTCTCTCCTCTCCTCTCTCTTCTCTCTCCTTCTTCTCTCCTCTCTCTCTCAAAGCTTTATTGGCAAAGGGAAACATACATTTAGAATGCCAAAGCATGCAAAAAGAAAAAAAAGAAACTGTATAAGGTCAAACAATTAAATTGTTGAAAATAGAAACACTCCACTAACTAATTCTCTCTCTCCCTCTCTGCCTGCCTGGTGATCCTTCTGCTTCTCTTTGTGTTTCCCCCTCTCTCTCTCTGTCTGTGTGTGTGTTTGGGTCTCTCTCTCTGTCTGCATCTCTCTCTCTGTCTGCATCTCTCTCGCTGTCTGTGTCTCTCTCTCTGTCTGTCTGTCTGTGGATTAACAGAAACACAACACAGCAAACACTCCTCCTCCTCCCTCCTCTCCCATCTTCCTCTCGATGAAAGGCTCAATTACCATCCTCTTCCTCCTATCTTTCCTTCATCTGTCATCCTGTCTCTCACACACACACACACACACACACACACACACACACACACACACACACACACACACACACACACACACACACACACACACACACACACACACACACACACACACACACACACACACACACACTCTGCTGCTAGATCCTATATCATCCATTAGGATGATGATGATGATGATGATGATGATGATAGATTCCATTACAGTGTTTCTGTGTGCAGGTCGTCTGGGTCAACAAGATGGATGACAGGATGAATGGGTGTATGAGCAGGGTGAATGGGTGGAGGATGACATTGTGAACGGGTGGATGATGACAGGGTGAATGGGTGTATGATGACAGGGTGAACGGGTGGAGGATGAAAAGATGAAGTGGGAGAGAATGACAGGACGAAGGATGAGAGGATGAACGGGTGGATGATGACAGGGTGAATGGGTGGAGGATGACAGGGTGAACGGGTGGAGGGTGGGGGAGGGTCCTCTCACCGTGAGGGGCGTGTCCACCACGTCTCTCCTGGGCTCAGACTTGGGGGGAGAGCCACTCTCGATGTTCAGCTTCTCCATGGAGGGCTCCCTACAGCACAGCAACAACACAACAACGTTAACAACACAACGTTAACACCACAACGTTAACAACACAACGTTAACAACACACCAACAACAACATTAATACAACAACAACGTCAACAACACAACGTTAACAACAACACCCTGTTCCATGCATGTGTATGGGCTACATGTGCGATGTGTGTCTGTGTGTGTTGAGTTAGTGAGTCTGTGTAACTGTGAGTGAGTGAGTGTCTGTGTGTGCGTCCCAAAACCCGTGAGTGAGTGAGTGAGTGAGTGACTGAGTTAGTGACTGTGTGAGTGAGTGAGTGAGTGAGTGAGTGAGTGAGTGAGTGAGTGAGTGAGTGAGTGAGTGAGTGAGTGAGTGAGTGACTGTGTGAGTGAGTGAGTGAGTGAGTGAGTGAGTGAGTGAGTGAGTGAGTGAGTGAGTGAGTGAGTGAGTGAGTGAGTGAGTGAGTGAGTGACTGTGAGTGAGTGAGTGAGTGAGTGAGTGAGTGAGTGAGTGAGTGAGTGAGTGAGTGACTGTGTGTGCGTCCCGTATCCTTAAGTGAGTGACTGTGTGAGTGAGTGAGTGAGTGAGTGAGTGAGTGAGTGAGTGAGTGAGTGAGTGAGAGCGTCCCCGTACCCGGCACCGTGCGTGCCCGCCGTGCTGCTGAAGGGGTTGTACGTTGCCGTGGTGCCGCTTGGAATGGCGTTCCTGAGGAGGCGGACCCACGTCGCCACGTCAACGTTCATCTGCCGCGCACGCAGGAAGCCCTTTCCTACACACACACACACACACGGCAACACAGACACACACACGGCAACACAGACACACACACACACACGGCAACACAGACACGCACACGGCAACACAGACACACACGCGCCGACACACATTAAAAATGTTTTACAAAGAACCTGGTCATGTGAATAAATGATGTTGAAACATTTTTATTTTACCCTATTTGCTACAGAAATATTTATATTATTTTTTATCCTAATTATTTTAGGCACAGGATGTAACTGTCTTCCTTGTCCACTTTGTTTAAGTCAGCCTAAATCTCACTCATTAACACATCTTAAACCCAAGGTGTGTGTGAGGTTCCAGGGGGGGGGGCCGCACCTCTAAACCTAACGCCCATGGAGAGACCCCCGAATCTCACAGTGGCCTCGTCCACCCAGCAGCCATCTTGGTGCTAGGTGGATCAAGCCCCCAGGAACAGTGCATACTTCCGCAATCCGCCAGTGCTCAGCGGCCAAGCCTGGTATTGCAGCTGTTTAAGCGGGCTGTGGTCGGGTCCTTCGATTCATGGAGCCCAGAAGTAGATATCTCCGTTCACTCCAATACAAGTGGGGAACAGGAATGTCTCTCCGAAAAAAATTACTGGATGTCAATCAAAGGCTCATAATTATCTTTATGCCATAAAAAATTAAGTTTTCTCTTTTCAAAATACCACCTTAAGCGTTTTATTAGCCGTTTTATGTTATTATTTTTTGCTGGAGAAGGAGGGGTGGGCAGCTGAAAGGAGTCGTAGTGAAACAAATGTTGTTTCGGCCCGGCATTCGAGAGGGCCTAGTGCACGGCTCCGTTAACTTCTGGTGTCCGAGGTTTTTCCTTTTACTTAACATGAATGACGTTGATGGTTTTTAGGCACTGTGGTGACTTTTTATCACTAAGTGTTTTAGTGATAAAGGGAATTCTGGACTGGTTCAGATGCTGCTCAATGACCCTCATGTTCTTCTGCTTGCGATCATTGAGATTCACCATTTATTGTTCCATTTATTCAAACGATCCTAAGAAGAGCAGAGTGCATTACGGTATCATTTTTATAATATTGTTAATACCCTTATAAACATTTCAGTTGTGTTAGTATTTTATTTTGCTTGTTTAGCTATGACGGTTAACAATGTTGGCGTAGGCCTAATCTACAAATATTTATGTGGGTAGGCTACTCCAACCTCGTTGCTGATCGATATGTAACCATTTATTTGTAGATAAATTATTGATAGCCTTTTTCGTAAATAGTTGGATGGTTAAGCAATAAAATTGAACTGTAGTTTTCTAGGCCAACATAGGGCCTACATTTACTATGTTGTTGGTATTATATGTTATATGGAGTAATCTTTCATATTTATAAAGTTAACTTATACTTCCATGGTCGGTAAACAATGCGACTGAGATCGCTCAGACCTCTCGCTTATGATGCTACAATCAGGGTGCGAACTACAGGGGGGCCAGGGGTGTCTCAGCCCCCTTTAATGACATGAGCTCCCCTGAAAACATGATTTGTGAAATTTTGGGGGGGGTCTCTAAAATATTGTCAAAATGCTTTTTTTTCTCATGCATTTCCTTTTTGTTTTTGTATTGTATAATCATGGATCACGTGTAAAATGTGGCTATGTATGATTTGCACATGAGGGGATGCATCATCTTCATAAAGATACCGGCCTGCATGCAATTATTGTCCTCACCATTGAAGCTTGGGGGCGCTATGTCTTAAACGTCACTTAAAATCAGACATCGGAGAGCCGCTGGACCTGCACAATTTGGTATTACATGTTTTGCAGTCATGTCTAAAAGAAACCAGGGAAATATCAGATTTACAAAGAAATCGAAGACGAATGCCTCTGAGGAGCAGCAAGAGGTGAGTCCTTCGGCAGATGCTAGTGGGGGGACAACCGACACCACCACCGCTGCACTTGCGGGGACTGCTGTCGGTGAAAGCCCGCCAACAGCCGCTAGCTCAGAGGCCGCTGATGACGGTAGCTCCTCCTGCCTCTCTCTCCCGGCTAACTGGGAGAGAATGGAAGTCCCACAACACCTGGCTGTTTGTTAGGGATGGAAACTTGGGATGCACAATTTGCAGAGACACAAAAACTCTTCTGCTTTCTGAAAAAGTCATTGGCACGCACTTATCAGAAGAGTGGATTAACGGAGATGTAAGCAGCCGCATACACAAAAAGGGTTGCGTAAAAAAGTGTATAAACATTGCGATAGCACACAAAAGGGCTGTTGAAGTCACAGAAACCAAGCAAAAGGAGATCTGCCAAACAGAGTACTTGAGATAAATTCCAAGTTAAAAGAAGAAACGGTGTCTTCATTCAGATCAGCCTATATGGTGGCCAAGGAAAGGCTGGCTTATAAAAAGCTCTCTCCTTTAATGAAACTACAGGGGCTCAATGGCGCAAAAGTAGGCACTGTGCATAAATCAGATAAGTCATGTGCTGAAATTATAGGCCACATTGCAAAGCATATGCGGATGAAGTTAGTCTCAAACATAAAAGAGATAAATTCAAAAATCAGCATAACCATTGATGAGAGCATGGTGCATGGACACGCATACCTCATTATATATATGCGGTGTGATGTGAGTGGGAAAGGAGACGTGGACAATGTATTTTTAGACATTACAGAACTGACACAAGGCACAAATGCGGAATCCATTTACAACAGCTTGAGACAGAGTTCGCGCCAAACGGGATAAGAAGATGAGTTTTTGGGGAAAAACCTCATCAGCATCGCCACAGATGGTGCTGCAGTTCTCACCGGCAAAACCACTGGACTGACTGCGAAGCTTAAACGTGACTTCCCAAACATTCACTCCATACATTGGAGGCCCACCACCTTGAATTGGCTGTCCATGACTCTCTCAAAGAGGTTGCTGGATGTAACCATCTCGAGTTTTTCATCTCCAAACTGTACGCTCTGTATCACCAGTCCGCAAAGCATGAGAGAATGCGCGTGGCGAGGTGGGTGGCGAGTAGTTTTAATACTGTAAAAGCAGTCCGGAATAACTACCCTGCATTAGCGCGCCACTTCAAGACAGCAAGCAAGGATACATCTCGATAGGACACCAAGAGGAAGAAATTCCTGGGGCTACACAAAACATCTCACACACTTTAATGGATCTGGCTTGCATGAAAGACATACTCCGTGAGCTACAGGGCCTCTCGTTGAAACTTCAGTGGAGAGACATGTCACTAGTGGATGCCACTCGCCAGATTCAGCAGACTACTGATGTACTGACAGCCATGTGTGTTGCGGTAAATCCACACTGAAGGCTGAACAGCACACATCCCTGGGCCTGTTTAAAGATGTTCAACTTGTTGAGGGCAGGGGGAAAATCAGCCGGCGTCAGTTTTATCAGTCTGTGATTGACGGCCTTAAAAGGCGAATGCCGGAATCAGACCTTGTCCACATGTTAAAACCCCTGGATAAGCACTTCTGGCCACAGGACCGCAACGCATTGATCCTGTATGGAGAAAATGAAGTACGGACACTAGCTAAAAAACTTGGCGAGTCTGCTAGAGAGGCAGTGGATGAGTTCCGCAACTGGAAGTTACAAGATAAAGCACCAGGCAAAACATTGGAAAAGCTTTGCACAGCAAGCAGGACTTAACTCCCCACCTCATCTGAATGTGAGAGGGGTTTTTCTGCCGTCAATGACACTGACAGCAAGACCCGCAATAGACTGCGTGAAAACAGCCTCTCCTCGCTCCTTTTTGTGGATTTTATGGACCCCCTTTGGAGAGATTCGACCCAGCACCCTTCATCATATCCTGGATTAATTCAGGTCATCGCCTGTCCACATCATGGGCTTCTGGACCAACAGCAAAGGAAGCTGATCCCAGGCCTGTGTGATCGCTTCTGTTTAAAGGTCAAGGCTAATCTGTATAAATGAATGCTAATCTGGGAGCTAGAGCTAAAATGCTGTATTATTCTGTGTAGTCTTGTGAATATTCCTCATAATTTATATTACTATTTCTATGAAAAATACAGCATTTTTTTCTCAATAGCGCCCAGGTCACGTAACCTTATGAATCCAAATCAGTGGTGGATCACATGACTAAACAGGCTGATTAAGACACACCTCTTTCTATTAGCTTTGAATGGTCCTTATAATAATAAATAATAAATAAGTCAATATAAATAACGCAATGGGCTTACATAAAGGCTCGACCGCAGTCAGATTTGATGCGGGTGTAGAGTGTTGGATGTGATAGGTGCTGACATAAGGCAAGTAGGCATACAGGCTTGTAATAATGGATGTGTTTTGAGTAAGTACTCGCTCTGAGGCACGCGACAGCCACACCCCCACACCCCCCCCCCCCCCCCCCCCCCAATATAAGTGAGCCCCCCGAAATCCGCGGTATAGTTCGCACACTGGCTACAATGCTAACAATGCTAAAAACAAGAATATTTCTGCATCGGTACGTCATGAACTAGGGCATGGTTCGAGAGATATGCTCCCGTGATGCGGAAGCATATCTCTCCTTGATGTTGCCCTGCGCCATTGAATAGTTTACATAGGAATGAGTGGGTGCCATTTTGGAATCCGGTGTCCATTCTATAATATGTCCATGAGGTGGCCGGGGGGGAGGGGGGCGCTGGGTGTCTGACAACCATCAGCTGCAGGGCTCCATGATGGCTCCTCCTCACAGGTAGGGGGCGATGCAGAGCACCGAGCCGATCAGAACACAATATCCCCCAGGTTTAAACCAGGGGATTTGTAAAATTATCTAAAGCCTAATCATCATGTCTCTGCCTGCCACGAAGTAGCTGCCATTGTAAGCACCGTTAAACCTTGACTAGACTTCACATCGTATTTAAATTAGTACAATGCAGCGGGAAATGCAGACAGCATTAAATCATTAAATAAAAACAGTTATGAGTAACGAGTTAGCATACAGTTAACTTATAGGTTGAATTCAGTCCATCTTTACTGCAGAGTCAAGCTAGCCACAAAGCATGTGCTCTACAGCTAGCACAAAAGCTAGCGCAACAGCCAGCATGTCCCTTTTCTCTCCCTGTAGCACGTCCACAGTATTCTGACGCTCCAAACCGACACTAAAGCAGGAGGAGGAAGCATGACAACTACTGACAGGAATTCAACAACGTTCCTCCTGAAATTCCACAATTCCCAACCCCGGCAAGACACCGGTGTCAAAGGGGCGTTGCCTCTCATTTCTATGGAAACGGGAAACTAGCTACATGTTGTGAAATAACAAGACTGCCCGAACATAATAACGTAATGGTGGTCTGTCTCTGCCTCACTCTCCCTCTCTCTATGACTCTCTTTCTGCTCGTTTTACCGTTCTGTTTGGAGAAGACCTTCTTCTGTCTCTGTAGTTTCGGGCCTCTCTCTATGATGGGGTTGAAGAACGTCACCTGGAACAAATAAACAACAGAGACACTGTTATCTGTCACTGTGGTTTTGTGTGTGCGTGCATGCTTGTGTGTGTGTGTGTGTGTGCATGTGTGCGTGCGTGCGTCTCTGCGTGTTTATAAGTGCGCGCGCGTGTGTGTGCGTGCGTGTTAAGTTTGCGTGTGTGTGCGTGTGTTAGGTGTGCGTGTGTCTTTTTGTGTGTATATGTGTGTGTGTCTCTGCGAGTGTGTGTGTCTCTGTGTGTACATGTGTGCATGCGTGTATGCGTGTGTGTACCTCAGCCAGCAGCAGCCCTTGCGGCTCCAGTTCCAGGCGGACTCGGTGTGTCTGGTTGTCCAGGAAGTCCTCCAGCTTCAGGTACTTTAGAGCACACAGGGAACGGTAGTCCCTCCAGTACACCGCGATCTCCATCTCCCGGTACTGCACACACATCGATACACACGTTAATATACACAAACACGCACACATTCATACACACACACACACTCATATACACACACATAAACAGACTCCCCCATACATATAAGACACATTCACGTTAGAACTTCTCTACTCAGTGTATGTTCTACGTAGTGTATATCTATACTGGTCTGTAGAGTTACCCTCTCCAGCTCCAGGCTGAAGGTCTGGCTCCAGGCCTCCTCTCCCACCGGCCTCCAGGCCGTCTGGCCCACCACCGAGTTCTCCAGCTTCAGCACCGCGCTCACCTCCGCTACACACACACACACACACACACACACACACACACACACACACACACACACACACACACACACACACACACACACACACACACACACACAGACACACACACACACACAGAGCCGCTTTTAACCTTAAGGGTGGGACCCAGGAAGCAAGCGGGTGTTACCCTCTAATGCACAATGTCATGAACACTCTTTAATCTCACCCATCCTTGTGCCCTCTCGCGTGCCCCCCGTTGTGCACAACGTCAAGCAAACTCTTGTGCACAACGTCACGCACAGTCTCTCACACTCTATCGTGCCCACCCTCGTGCACGCCCTCGTGCACGCCCTCGTGCCCACCCTGGTGCCCACTCACTGGAGAGCTCGTCGGTTTTGCCGGGGGACTTGATGCTGCTGCTGCTACCGCTGCGGCTGTAGAGGCCGCTCAGCTTGAAGGAGGCGCGGCCGTCTCCCAGCGAATAGGAGGGCAGCACAACGGGCGTGGCCCGGCTCCGCCCCGGGACCACCTCCAGGAGCCCCACGCAGCCCAGCAGACGCACCTGCAGCGTGCCTGGGTGCAGTCAGGGTAGGGGGCGGGGCGGGGACAGGGTAGGGCGCCGGGACACAGTGGAATCAGGCTGTATGAAGCTGGACAGGGTTGTTTTCACTGTACATTCATAAACAAAATGTTGACTTATTTTTCTATTTGTTCACTTATTTCTTATACCCCTATTCTGTAAAATGAGCTGATATCATATCAATAAAGTGTCACTGATGTAGGGGGACAGAGGGATGTTGAGTGATGTAGAAAAAGTGCGGGACAGATAGAGGATGGAGAGAGGGAGATAAGAGGGGAGAGAAAGATGAAGAGAGATTATGGTCGAGGCAGACAGAGATAGAGAGGGGGAGGGGAAGGGATAGATAGCTGTAGAAAGAGACGGATGAATGATAGAGAGACAGACAGAGATATAGACACTGTACCTCCACAAAGACAGACACAGAGAGAGAGAGAGGGAAAAGTGAAAGAGTTACAGACAGAGCTCTAGAGAGAGGGCTAAAGATCAAGAGAGAGAGAGATCTAGAGAAAGAGAGGGGGATCTAGAGAGAGAAAGAGAGAGCGAGTGAGAGAGCGAGCCAGAGAGCCAGAGGTTTGTCAGCAGGTGCCAGGGCCGCAGGGTTTCTGGTGTACCAGTGAGTGGCGAGGGCTTGCTGAGGGTGCTGTACTGGTTGTGGACATAGGGGGCGCCGTGGCGGCAGCTGAAGGCAGGGGAGGAGGACAGCAGCAGCTGCTCCTTGATGAGGCAGGCCTTGGGGTGGTCCTGGGGCAGGCCGGACAGACGTTGCTCCAGGGAGGTGCGCAGGAGGTCCAGGCGCTGGGAGGAGCCGCTCAGACCGCACTGGGCCTGGGGGGGGGGGGGGGGGGGGGGGGTAGAGGGGTGGGGCCACAAACCAGTGTGTGACACCTGTCATAACAACTACCAGACCACCTTCACATCAGGACTTAGAGGAACGATGCCAATGACGACGCCGACGTGAAGGTGGAGGCTCTTATGTTGTGTGTGTGTGTGTGCGCACGCGTGCGTGCGTGTGTGTGTACCAGTCTGTACTGGTTGTGTGTGTATTTCTACAGGTCATGTGACGTCCTCTTCAGGTCATGTGACGTCCTCACCTCGGCGAGGGCCTTCTTGTCTTGGACCTTGGCCCCGCCTAGGAGGCGGAGCATGTTCTTGGCGCCCTCGGCCATGGCGTGCTCCACCCGGTAGTGGTGCCACAGCTCCTCCACCCGCAGCTCCACCCCGCACAGGTCCGGCTTACCTGGTCAGGTGACAGATCACATGGTCAGGGGGGTCACAGGTCACATGGTAGCATGACAGGTCACATGGTCAGAGGGTCACAGGTCACATGGTCAGGGGGTCACAGGTCACATGGTCAGGTGACCCCAGGTCACATGGTCGGGGGGGGCACAGGTCACATGGTCATGGGGTCACAGATCACATGGTCAGGGGGTCACAGGTCACATGGTCAGGTGACCACAGGTCACATGATCACAGGTCACATGGTCAGGGGTCACAGGTCACATGTCTGGGGGTCATAGGTCACATGGTCAGGTGACCAAAGGTCAAATGGTCAGTCAGGTGGTCACAGGCCATGTGACCTGGTCACATGGTTGGTCAGGTGATCAACTGCCCGGGTCACATGGTGCGCTGGGAGAACACTACCAGTGTGTGCCGGGTGACCCCGTTCCGACTCGGCAGCAAAGCCCAGATTTTCAGATTATCCTCTGCTGGAGTTAGGGCTTCAATGCCTCCATTAATATGTACGGGTCGCACCGCTTCAAATAGCAAATAATAAACATTTATACAATGTAATATCTTGAGAGACATGAGTATCTTCTAAGTCAAGTTCTCTCTCTCTCTCTCTCTCTCTCTCTCTCTCTCTCTCTCGAACCAGGGCTGTTGGCCAACATCAGGGATGCAGTTCTGTCAATAGTGTCTTAACCCTCGTAATGGCCTATCGGGTGTGTGTGCGTGCGTGAGTGCATTAAATATGGCTTGGCTTCTAACTGACATGATAGATGACATAAAACCAGGTATAGAGTTTAAATGCATAGATATCTTAACATTAGCAGTGTTCGATAGGTTAGCATTAGTTTATGTTAGCCACTTCCTAGCTGCGATTATGAGGCTGAGATTCGAGATTTGTTTTGAATGGACGACTATTCAGAACACAATTGATATCTTTGGAAAGAAATAAGGAAGGACCCCTGTGGTGAAGTCACGGGGGTCCCGAGTGGAGGGGTCGGGGACCCCTGTGGTGAGGTCACGGGGTCGTTACCGTGGTTCTCCTCCGACTGCTCGCTGGCCTGCATGCTCTTGCGGATCTGCATGCGGATGATGTCGATCTTGATCTTGCTGTCCTGGAGCATCTGCTGAGCTGCCTGAAGCATCTTCTTGTCCTGCAGGAAGCCAAAGACACCAGGCTACCGATATCCTGCTACTGAACTAAATGTAGATTAACTACTGATACTGCTACTGAACTATTATCACCACTGATCTAACTAGTGCTACTGATACTGCTACTGAACTAAACAAAGAATAACTACTGATACTGAACTAAATATAGATAAACTACTGAACGCCTACAATCACTACTGATCTAACAAGTGCTACTTATACTGTTAGTGAACTAAATATAGATGAACTACCAATACTGCCACTGAACATTATATCACTACTGACGTGGGTGTGCGTGTGCGTGTGTGCGTGGTACCTTGGTGGCTCCGTTGGCGTAGATGGGGATCATGTTCTCCGCCCCCTGTTTGACCTTCAGCTCGATGTTGAGCTGCCGCTCCAACGCCGCGACGCGAGACTGACCCGTCGTCCGCCTCGGGGCAGAGCCGACCCTGCCCGGCCGGTCTGAGGACCAGGGAGAGGACAGGCGTGGGTCAGATGACTTTAAGAGTGAAGAAGGATCCGTAGACACAGGTCCTGTGGGAAGCACCATGAGGGTGCACCCAGACTGTATGGTGACACCCATCATCTCCACCACCCACACCACACACAAGAAGATCTGGAGAACCATTGCTGTGTACAGACCAAACCTCTAAATGGTAAATGGACTGCATTTATGTCACGCTCCTCTAACCAGTGGTCAAAACACTTCACAATATTGCCCCACATTCACCCATTCATGCACACATTCACACACCGACGACGGTGTCAGCCATGCAGGGTGACGGCCAGCTGGTCAGGAGCAGTCAGGGTGAGGCGTCTCCCTCAGGGACACCCCGACACTTGAGCCACTGCCACTTGGCCTGTGGTGTGGTGACCCCCTGGGTGCCACCACCCAGTGGATCTGGAGATGCCAGTCAACATTAAACCTCTGCCTCATCCCCCACCCCAACACCCATTCCCCCATCCCCTTTGCCCCCCCCGGCGCCCTCACCCTGGTCGTCGTGGTGACCCCGGACCACGATGTGAGCGTCCAGCTCCTGCAGCTGTGCGTGCAGGGCGTCCAGCCGCGTGTTGGAGCTGCGGAGCTGCGAGGCCACCTGCTGGACGTTCCTCTTGTCGGTGGTGGCGCGCCGCAGGTTCTCGGCGCCCTCCTTGATCTTCAGCTCCCGGCGGATGTCGCGCCGGATCTGCTCGCGGTGCTCGTCCAGACGCTGCTGCACGCCGCTGTCCGAGAAGTCCGAGTTCTGGTCCAGACCGAGCTGCTGCAGCACGGACAGCCCGTGCCAGACGCTGCTGCGCACGCCGCTGTCCGAAAGTCCGAGTTTCTGGTCCAGACCGAGCTGCCTGCAGCACGGACAGCCCGGCCGGGGGTCGCTCTAGTGGTGGGGGCGGGGGGGACAGAGCAGCACAGTGAGGGGGGGGGGGGGACCAGGAGAGGACACACAACACTGCGAGTGTCGGTTCAATATCAATGAGGCCCAGTGCCAGGTCAGTTGAACGTGACCCTTGGTTTGTTTGCGGGCGCAGAAGGGGAATACTGCATTAGATGAACATTGAACACCCCTTTTCATGTCATCCACACGTGTACTTCATCATATTAGTGTGAAACGGGTTAGCCAGCAGCACCCTGGGTTCAGAGGCCCTGCAGCCTCAGGCAGCACCCATGGAGTCAACAAACTTCCCAGTCCAACTCGTCGGATCATACTACACACACACGACAACACACAGACACACACACGTCCACACAGACAAGGCCATTTATAGAGAAAAAACCATGAAGCAGCAGCCAGTCAGCCGGTCGGCAAAGCAGCCGACAGTCGGTCAGACGTGGTCAGTCAGCTCCTGTGCGCTCTATCCAGGGCCATGCGAGATCTCTGCAGATCACTGGAGGAACCCCGGAACATCTGCTTCACGACACAGCCGAAACATTAAGCTTGTAGCTGACGACCAAAACAAGCATCAAAAGGAACCAGCGATACAGGAACCACACATATAGAAGAGACAAACAGGAGCCACACATACAGGAACCAAATATATTATAACCAAACATACAGGTGTCAGGTTTAGAGGGTTCAAACACACTGCTGAATATGTGGGATGCTTCGCACCACTGCAGGAGATAACAGCACTAAATAAACAGTCCTAGGCTGAGTATGCCGTCCGTCCGTTGCACTGAACAGAATAACATGGTCGCCTGGACGGAGCAGGCTGATGTTGTTTGTGTTTATGAGCAGAATTAATGAGCATGTAAGCTCACACAGCACGCACACAGCGCACACACACACACTCTGAGCTTAGTGAGCCTGCTGTAAGCACACAGTTAGCTCTGTATAAGTGTAGTTAGCACAGTTAGCTCTGGATCAGTGTAGTGAGCCTGCAGTGAGCATAAACACACACAGGTTGAGGCACGTACACACACCCAAACACGTACCAAGAAACCCCCCCCCCCGCACGCACGCACGCGCACACACACACACACACACACGCACGCACGCACGCACGCACGCACGCACGCACGCACGCACGCACGCACGCACGCACGCACGCACGCACGCACGCACGCACGCACGCACGCACGCACGCACGCACGCACGCACGCACACGCACACACAGTGTTGAAGGAAGGTTTGCTGGCTGCTGCTGACCTTTACTTTAAAGTTATTTTAGGAACCGGAGAGAAGATCGACCTGGCACTGTTATTTATTAATTATGCAGAATATGAAGTAAAATTATACATATATATATATTTGTTTTATTAAAGAACCAAAAAGCAAGATATTGATCAGCAGGAAAGAGAGAAACATCTATCGATATGGGTTTCAGAGGGAGGGAGAGAGAGAAAGAGACAGAGACAGAGAGACAGACAGGTAGACAGAGAGAGAGACAGACAGACAGAGACAGAGAGACAGACAGATAGACAGAGAGAGAGAGACAGACAGATAGACAGAGACAGACAGATAGACAGAAAGAGAGCGAGCGAGAGGGGGGGGAAGTAGAGAGACAAAGAAAGTGGGAGAGAGAGGTAGAGAGAGTGGGAGAGAGAGGTAGAGAGAGAGGTAGAGAGAGTGGGAGAGAGAGGTAGAGAGAGTGGGAGAGAGAGGTAGAGAGAGTGGGAGAGAGAGGTAGAGAGAGTGGGAGAGAGAGGTAGAGAGAGTGGGAGAGAGAGGTAGAGAGAGTGGGAGAGAGAGGTAGAGCAGCATGATGTGACATTTGATAGAGCGCTCGCATTCAGCTGATTGAGCAGATTTGACAGGCAGCGGTGGTGGCGGTTACATCACCGGGGTCAGAGGTCGCCCTGGGCATTCAGACACACACCGGGCGCTTGTCTGCCATGACACACCCCTATACAATGCAGTACAACACAATAGCACGCACACACAAGGCCACGCAATCCCTGCTGTTAGACAACAATAGAGGATACAGTGGGGGCCGTGTGTGTGTGTGTGTGTGTGTAGAACATACAGGAGTGTTCAGTAACGGTGGGCGAGACGCGAGCTGATGTGAAGAAACCAACTGTCTGTAACAGGAAGTAAAAGAGGCAGGCAGGCAAGAGGGGGGGGAGAGAGACGGGAGAGAGAGAGACATGAGAGAGAGAGAGAGAGAGAGAGAGAGAGAGAGAGAGAGAGAAGAGAGAGAGAGAGAGAGAGAGAGAGAGAGAGAGAGAGAGAGACAGAGAGAGAGAGAGAGAGACAGAGAGAGAGACAGAGAGAGAGAGAGAGACATAGAGAGAGAGAGAGACATAGAGAGAGAGAGAGAGACATAGAGAGAGAGAGAGACATAGAGAGAGAGAGAGAGACATAGAGAGAGAGAGAGAAGACCATGAGAGAGAAGAGACAGAGTAGAGAGAGAGAGAGAGGAGACGGAGAGAAGGAGAGAGAGAGAGAGGGAGAGATAACATATGAGAGAGAGAAGCAGAGAGAGAGAGACAGAGACATAGACGAGAGAGAGAGAGAGACATAGAGAGAGAGAGAGAGAGAGAGAGAGAGACATAGAGAGAGAGAGAGAGAGAGAGAGAGAGAGAGAGAGAGAGAGAGAGAGAGAGAGAGAGAGAGAGAGAGAGAGAGAGAGAGAGAGAGAGAGAGACAGAGAGAGAGAGAGAGAGAGAGACCAGATTAACACCAGCAGCGGCGATAGAACGGAGCGCAGAAGGCCGTCTGAGTGGTGGGGGTCCTGACGGCCGCACCGCGGGGTGTTTCCTACCGAGGGGTCCGGCTCCGCCTCGTCCTCCGCAGGGGCCCCGATGGAGTCCAGCGGCTCCACGCACCGCCCCTCCAGCACCTCCTCACTGGCCATGGCTGGCCCTAAACCGAGCGCTCCCTAACCCACACGACCCCGTACACACACACAATCAAAGACACACGCACACACACACACACACACACACACACACACACACACACACACACACAACGACCGACGCTCATGCACACTCACACACCGGACCACTTCTTCAGATCTCGGACCAGGATACCCCGACCAGGAGGCGAGCGGTTGCGCCGGAGCGAGAGAAGGAGGTGGAGTAGAGGAAGAGAGAGCGGAGGGGAGGAGCCCAGCCCCTCACTTCCTGTTCTGCTCCAACACCAGGAAGTGAGAGAGCGAACGCGTTCACCCATATGCAAAACACACACAAACACTGATGCTGACGCACACTGTACACACACGGTTGCAGCACTCACACACACACACACACACACACACACACACACTGATGCTCACACACACACACACATGCATGCTCACGCACACACATGCATGCATCCTCCGACTCAACACACACACACACACACATACATGCTTACAGATGCACACGCACAAATACACATGCCCACTGACGGGGGTGTTGAACATGTATGAAAGTTCACTTCCTGCCGAAGGTTTCAGGATGTGACACAATCGCATCACATGCATGTATGTGTGCTTACTTCTGTGTATGTCTGAAAGAAGAAAAAAGAAAAAAAGTCGAGGGACATCACTGAGATTGTGCATTCAGAAGTTTTCATTTGTTTTTGCGTACACGATTCCCACGCGATGACATGAATGAAAAGCCAGGTAGCACGCAGAGAAAGGTCTGCTCGACCGCGTTTCAAACAGAAACCAGAAGCTATATCTAGGAAGTCACAGATGGAGTCTCTCACACCCCCCCCCCCCCCCCCCCCACCCCCCTGGTCCATTAGACTCTGTCATGTCTGGGGAACACAGAGACCCTCAGAGTCTGAGTCACCTCCCTGACTTCAGCCAGACATGATGGAGGAACAGAGAGAAACAGGCCCATTGTAACATAACAGAGGGCAGTAAGAGACAGAGAGGGTGAGGGAGACCGAGGGGACAAGGAATGGGAGACTTAGAGACAGAGGCAGTAAGAGAGCTAGAGAGTGAGACAGAGAGACAGAAGAGAGAGAGAGAGACAGTAGGAGAGCTAGAGAGTGAGTCAGAGAGAGAGAGAGAGAGAGAGAGAGACAGAGAGACAGAGACAGAGAGAAAGACAGAGAGAAAGAACAGAGAGAGAGAGAGAAGAGAGAGAGAGAGAGAGAGAGAGAGAGAGAGAGAGAGAGAGAGAGAGAGAGAGAGAGAGAGAGAGAGAGAGAGAGAGAGAGAGAGAGAGAGAGAGACAGAGAGAGAGAGAGAGAGAGAGAGAGAGAGAGAGAGAGAGAGAGAGAGAGAGAGAGAGAGAGAGAGAGAGAGAGAGAGAGAGAGAGAGAGAGAGAGAGAGAGAGAGAGAGAGAGAGAGAGAGACAGAGACAGAGACAGAGAGACAGAGAGACAGAAGGAGAGCTCTGAATGAGGAACAGGAAGAATGAAGGGAGTGTGTTGTGAAAGACAGGAAGAGGAGGAAGGATGGAAATAGGAGAGAGGGACGGTGGAGGGGGAGAGAGAGGGGGAGGGGATGGGGGAGGGGATGGGGGAGGAGGAGACCATAGTGCTTTACCTTTAATTAATACAACTTTTAATACAGGAGGCAGCCCTAATTACAACACTATACCCTCTCTGTAATATTACCGCCTTTAGTCCAGATTCTTTAACACTCTAGTATTTTACTTTAGATTTGTATTGTGTACTTTTTAGTCTATGATTTACATCTTCTTATTTTTGCATCTCATTTGACTTTCTGAGCTCTGGCAGAGTCGATAAAAGTCTGCTTCCACGCAGAGGAAGATCCTGGAGTGAAGTGAGAAGGGGAATAAGTCGAGGCAGAAGGTAAAGATATAGGACAGCTAAATGTTTACACACACACACACACACACACACACACACACACACACACACACACACACACACACACACACACACACACACACACACACACACACACACACACACACACACACACACACACACACACACACACACACACACACACACACACACACACACACACACACACACGGTATACGCCCCTTTCACACAGAGTTCCCAGTAAATGACTGGTAAAACATTGACCGAACAGCGGGTCACCCTTCGGCTGCAGAGGGGGACATAATGATGCCTCCATTCACACCCAGCGCCCCGGCAGTCAGCCGGACATGTTACCTGGTCCTGATCAGGTAACAGCGGATCACCAGGACTGAGCACCCTGTTCCTGCTCACACATCCTCAGTAGGAAATGTTCAGCGCCGTCGCAGGGTACGACTGCACACACACACACACACACACACACACACACACACGCACACACGCACTTGTGGGGAGAGCAATCCACCTGTCTTTCTCTACTCCACCTGGTGAGTGAAGCAGCGTGACAACGGGTGAGGGGGGGGGGGGGGGAGAGTTGATGAAAGCCACGGCTCTTATTAAGTTTAAATGGCAGCGGCACACGCGCCTGCTCGGGGGTGTGTGTGTGGGGGGGCTATATATAGAACCTATGGGCCATGGACGGTCGGGTATGTCTCTGTTCTGGTCGCCCTCGCTCCCCTCCCCTCCCCCCCTCTCCCCCCTGGTCTTTATGACTCACCCGTTGGACACCCCCCAGCAGCAGACAGAGCAGCTGGCTGCTGATTGGCTGCAGCAGACCCGTGCCAGTAGGATGGCATCAGACAGTGAGCAGAGGGGGGCGGGGGGGGGGGGGGGGGGGGGGCTGGTGGGTCAGGCGGGGCTGACAGACAGACAGACAGACAGACAGACAGACAGACAGACAGACAGACAGACAGACAGACAGACAGACAGACAGACAGACAGACAGACAGACAGACAGACAGACAGACAGACAGACAGACAGACAGACAGACAGACAGACACTAAATGAAAAGGTGATCCCCAGGCTGCCCAGAGAGGACGTGGGGGGGGGTCAGAGATACCCTCTCCCTGACTCAATACTCCCATTCCTACACTGTCTCCCTCTCACACACACACACACACACACTGACCCACATCCACACCCACACACACACACACCTCAGAGATACGTAGAGGAGGCAGGAGAGAGGAGAGCGGCTGTACCAAGTAAGTATATTCCATAAATAATAAACACAAGCACAAGAGTGTTTCATGACACACACACACACACACACACACACACACACACACACACACACACACACACACACACACACACACACACACACACACACACACACACACACACACACACACACACACACACACACACACACACACAGTGTGTACACAGCAGCACACTAGGTCCCTGTCCGCTGGGATGTTCAGAATACTACGAGCTTTTGCACCCCCCCGTCGCCATGCCAACCAGCTGACAGACGGGCACTGGGGCTGAGGAGCTGATTCCAGGACAGCTCTGGGCGCACTGACACACTCAGCAGACGCTGATAAAGACACTCAGCTAATGAGTTGAAGATGCATCAGGGTAGACTTGGTACCCCCCGGACCCCCGCCCATTCTGCCGGCGATTTGAATTCGCCCTGCAGCGGGGGCTGAAGAGGAGCAATACTTTACTTCCTGTTTCCGATCTGATCTGAGCCAATCACCAAGCTGGATTTTTTTCCCCCTGGCTCCCCTTTGCGTACAGAATCGTTTGAACGAGGCCCGTTGATCACGCCTCTTGTGCTGAAGAAGATGACAGCAGCTTCCCCAGACCAACGTGCAATCTACGACGACGTGTCTTGGTCTGGTAACAGCCAGGGCGAGCGTCAGGGAGCAGGTCAGGGGAGGGCTGCTCAGCAGGCAGAGCTGAAGCTGGACCTCAGCAGTGTTGAGGATGAGAACCTCTCAGAGGGTCATCGGACTGCTCCACTGTCCTGAGACGCCCCTTGCTCACAGACCGGGGGGGGGGGGGGGGGGGGGGGGGACGTACCGGGTGGTGGCTCCGACAGGAAGTAAGAACAGAAGAGACTTCCTGTGGGGCCCTAAGCAACCGCAGTGCTGAATGGTGGGGGTATTTTCAAAGTGGTAGAGCAAGGCATAAACACACCGCCAGGGTTAAGGGTTCGAATCCCACTGGGTTCACCCATCCTAAAACACACTGAGCACTGGATAAAAGGGGTCCCCCAAACGCATGCATATGAATACATTCCTTTGTTGGATTTAAACACTAAACGTGCAGGAACATTGTGCCCGATTGTGTAATCAGCTTCCATTGAGAAGTTGTACTGTTTGTTCCATGACAAAGTTCAGAGTTCACAGAAATCCCCTTTCACCCCCGGACCCGACCTGAGCCCCGTTGAGCCTCGTTAATCCGGCCCAATCCCACGTATTCACATGGAAAGTTTCCAAACACTCAGATTGTGGCTCAACCCTGTCTCTGTTGAAGGTTACAGCGCTGGCTGTCCCCGTTTGAGCCACTGCTGTAAACTCTTACAGCAGGCGTTTAGTGGCAGTCCATGAGCATGGAGTGTGTGTGTGTGTGTGTGTGTGTGTGTGTGTGTGTGTGTGTGTGTGTGTGTGTGTGTGTGTGTGTGGTGTGTGTGTGTGTGTGTGTGTGTGTGTGTGTGTGTGTGTGTGTGTGTGTGTGTGTTCCTGCTCAGTACGCAGAACATACCAATGACAACAATGAAAGGATTTGAAGGAAACGTCATGGTGGAGATCTTATTATATTTAATGAAATATTACCATTGTTGCGTTTCGGTGCCCATTGTATCTGTTTAAGAGGAATATAAATAGACTAAGGATAAAAATAGCATAGATGAGGAGAATGGTGCTTTTACTGAGACCAGCATCAGGCTCATATGAGAGGGAGGAGGAGGAGGAAGGAGGGAGGGAGGGAGGAGGAGGGAGGATGGAGGGGGAGGAAGGAGGGATGAGAGAGGGAGGAAAGAGGGAGGAGGGAGGAGGAGGGAGGGGGGAGGAAGGAGGGATGAGAGAGGGAGGGGGGAGGAGAAGAGGGAGGGAGGAGAGGGGAGGGGGAGGAAGGAGGGATGAGAGAGGGAGGAGGAGGGAGGGGGGGAGGAAGGAGGGATGAGAGAGGGGAGGGAGGGGGGGAGGAAAGAGGGAGGGGGAGGAAAGAGGGAGGAGGAGGGAGGGGGGAGGGAGGAGAGGGGGAGGGGAGGAAGGAGGGATGAGAGAGGGAGGAGAGGGGAGGGGGGGAGGAAGGAGGGATGAGGAGAGGGAGGGAGGGGGGAGGAAAGAGGGGAGGGGGAGGAAGGGAGGGAGGGGGAGGAAAGAGGGAGGGGGGAGGAAGGAAGGATGAGAGAGGGAAGAAAGAGGGAGGAGGAGGGAGGGGGAGGAAGGAGGGATGAGAGAGGGAGGAGGGAAGAAAGAGGGAGGAGGAGGGAGGGGGGAGGAAGGAGGGATGAGAGCAGGAGGAAAGAGGGAGGAGGGAGGGGGGAGGAAGGAGGGATGAGAGAGGGAGGGAGATAGTGGAGAGGAGGGAGGGAGGGAGGGAGGGAGGGAGGGAGTTTAATAGAGAGAGTAAGAAAGCGAGGGATAAGAGAGGAAGAGGAGGAGGAGAAAGGGATGAGTGATAGAACTAGAGAGCAGACAAAAAACAATGAAAGACTGAACAGTGCATGTTTGTGTCTTTTTCATAAAGAGAGATAGGATGAGTGAGTGAGTGAGTGAGTGAGTGAGTGAGTGAGTGAGTGAGTGAGTAAGTGACTGAGTGACTGAGTGACTGAGTGAGTCACTGAGTGAGTTAATTTAGCCTTGTGTGTCTCACTCTATAACGTAGAGAGAGTCTCCAGACTGGGAGAGAGGACAGTATAATGGTATACAGTATAATGGTCTATTGTGCTCCAGTGGCACCGCACCAACACAAACTGGTTTCCATGTTGTGAGAGGACACACCCTGCCTTGTGTCCCAGCTACTGGGCCAACATGTTACTGGGACCTTTATCTTACGCCTTGGGGCGGGAGGTCAGCTACAGACAGTAACAGTCCAAACACTTCAGTGGAGATCTTCTTTCTTACAATATTTTGTTCCTAGTGATTGATGTGATCAATAATGGATGATCGATTTCTCCCTCTGTGGACACAGACTGGAATATTCCCCCGGACATTTTGAGTTCAGTTTGTCATTGCCAACCCAGGTGCTGTTTTGAGTTACCCATGGTTTCCCCAAGGATTCTAGAGGTTTGACCTCTGACCTTCTGCTGCCCGTCTTTCTAGATCTTCTGGGAGAGGCGCCGACTGACAGGTAAACCATCACTAGTGTGTGAGGGTGCTCACTGCTGGATAGAGAGAACTATAACATTTACCGTTTTAATATGACCTCAATGAGTCGATTCTATTGAACGAAAGATAATCAATGGGAGGACAACAAAGGAAATATCTATTTAATATAAGATGTATGTAATATGATTAAATACGGATATAAAGAACAGCTCCCTGTCCACTGGTATCTAATGACGGCCGGCCCTCCCCAACATGGCCGACACGTTGCTATATGGTCCAGAGGCCGACGCGGCGGCCATGTTAACACGTCTCTGATGTTGACATACATTCAGCCGGTCAGTGGCGGCCCGTACCCAGCCTACCCCGGGCGCGACGCTAATGGCCGCAGAAAGCAGATTATAACCGATTAGGACAGAGGCCCACACTGTAATACAGACCATAATCCCTTACCCCGCACCCCTGCTGCTGCTGATTATGACCACAGCAGCCGTTACAACGGAAACATGTTCGAACGACAAGTGACAATCGTAGCGTTAAGCTAACCCCACTACACAGCGGTGGGGTTAGCTTGACGTAGCCTAGTGTAGCATCCCGCCGCGGTGTTATCAGGAAGAGGCACCGCTGGTTGTATTGATGGATGTGAGCGTCCTGAGGCCCTGATAACACGTCACGCCACGCGATGCCAAGCACCAGGAGGAATGTACGCTAATTGCACAAAGATTAAGCCTCACTCAGCAGTATTACCGTCGCATTATGTTTGTTAGCCAAAGTAGCTGGTATGGATTGTGCATTAGAAATCGGAGTTACATTCTAGTGACGCAGTCTGTAGCGGCTGATCAGCAGGGTCAACAGGAGAGGAACTGGTGGGTGGTCTCTCTCTCTCTCTCTCTCTCTCTCTCTCTCTCTCTCTCTCTCTCTCTCTCTCTCTCTCTCTCTCTCCTCTCCTCTCTCTCTCTCTCTCTCTCTCTCTCTCTCTCTCTCTCTCTCTCTCTCTCTCTCTCTCTCTCTCTCTCTCCCCCTCTCCCCCTCCCCCCACGGCCATTTGGAACAAAGCTGCGGTCTGAGTAACAGGTTAAAGGTCCCGCCGTTCTGAGGACCTTTCCGCTCCCTGCTCCCAGGAGGCGGAGCAAGTCGCTAGTTTTGGTATCACATTATACACTGAGTCTCGGAGGGACACTTTCAGGTGGTTGAAGGCGTTGTGTTCCTGAGACACACACACACACACACACACACACACACACACACACACACACACACACACACACACACACACACACACACACACACACACACACACACACACACACACACACACACACACACACACACTCTTTAGTGTGTCATTAAATGGTGACCCTCAAGCTAAGTTTGAGTGTTGAGATGGAAAAGGTTGCGTTCGGTGAGCATCTGGTGAAATGCTGTTGCATCATGGGAGATCAGCAGATCTCCTCTCCTGGCTCTCAGGTGATAATTTTGGGGTGGGGCTCACTGGGAGCAGAACACTCGGCCCAGTGTCGGGGGGGGGGGGGGGGGGGGGGGGGGAGGAGCCACTGTCCCTGGGCGCCCGTGGAGCCTGGGTTAGGCGTTCCGTGTTCTGTGATCAGAGTACATCCAACCCCAGCGCCGCCAAGACACCGGACACCAGCCAGCCCAGGGCGAACACAACCAGGTCACCGCGCCCGGAGGCCGCCCCCTTGCCCCCTCCTTCCCCTCCATCTCCCAGTCCCCCTTCTCAACTCCCTCCCACCACCCCATCCCCCATCCTCATCTCCCTCGCTGTCTCTCTCTCCCTCCCCTCCCTCCCTCCCCCCCCGTCTCTCTCTGCCTCCCTCCCCCTCCCTCTATCCCTCTGTCTAGACAGCTTTCTCTCTCTCCCTCCATCGCCCTTCTCTCTCTCCTCTCCCCCATTTCTTTTCTCTCCCCCTCCATCTTTATCTCTCTCCCCTCTCTGCCCCAAAAGCCTCCCCGTCTCTCTCCTCATCTGCCTCCCTTTTCAAAGCTCTTGAGAAAAGGCCTAGACAGTTAACTACGTAATACAGTAATATAAAAAAACCGATTGATTTAATTACTTTAATTAAATCTTGGCACAAGAGAACAAGAACAACAGTTCTTATTGTCCCAACAGCTCACTCCTCTCCTTCTGAATACTATACACTAGACCTTACATCCCAAACTGGTAGCTCTGGGAGACCAGTGACCATGACGTGGTCATTGTTCAGCACCACCATTAACAACTTAGAGCAACATACTGTATCAGCCTCAGAGACATGTTGTGTAAACCCTGACCACCACTAATATACAACAACATCTGCCCCATGATGCAGGCTGTGGACCACAAACATAGAGCTCACAGGATTACAGAGACACTGAACACACACACACACACACACACACACACACACACACACACACACACACACACACACACACACACACACACACACACACACACACACACACACACACACACACACACACACACACACACACACACACACACACAGAAAGAGTCCCTGTGCCGCTACAGAACGTAAGGAAGATCATCCCAGACGTTCCTCATCCCATAATAATCCCAGTCTCAGTCGGCTTGCAGGCGGTAGGACACTTTTAAAGGCCAACTGATAACCGGCTAGTTACAAATATGCGATGCGGTGCAATGTTAGTTTTGTTTCTAACATTATTCCATCAACACAGACATTTAAATCTATAGTCTGTCGTTATAATTGATTTACCTCGGGTGTACTGTGGAGTAGGTAAGACTGTTTGTAATAGCAGGCTAGCATTGCCCATTGCCGTGCGCTAGCCTAGCACGAGCGAACTCTGCAACTAGAAGGACTGAATGAAAAGTGTTGAAAACGGTCTCCACTGATAAAGAACACCAAGGCTCACTTGGTGTTCAAAATTCCGAACTACCCCTTTAACCTCTGCCCTTAACCCTTAACCCTTAACCCTTAACCCTCTCTAGCCTCATACTGGAGGATGGCAGGTCACCAGTAACCTGGGGTCTCAGCAGCCAAACCTTTAGGACAAACTTGGTCCCAACCAGTTTTGACACTGGTCTACTAGTCTGTATCAGACAGACCAGACTAAATCAGGGAGTGTGTGTGTGTGTGTGTGTGTGTGTGTGTGTGTGTGTGTGTGTGTGTGTGTGTGTGTGTGTGTGTGTGTGTGTGTGTGTGTGTGTGTGTGTGTGTGTGTGTGTGTGTGTGTGTAAGCTACCCCAGCACCAGAGGAGGGCAGCCTCCTAATCCTATTAACCATCACAACCATCGCGACCAACCAGACCATCCCACTACACCGTAACAGTTATCGACAGACAGACAGACAGACAAAGAGACAGACAGACAGACTAGGTAAGGTAATGGCTGTTATTGACGACGGCCCTTCCCTGATCAATCAATAAAAAGGTCAGCTGATGAAGAATTTTATTTTTAAAAACTCAAAAAAAGCGATCGTTCCGTCATAAGAGCTTCAGGAAACCAGCGGTTTGAATAATGAATGACGGGTCAGACGGCTGCAGGCCTCACCTCCACGCACACAGACAGGCAGAGGCAGAGAGACGGGCAGAGACAGAGAGACAGAGAGTTGACCAACATTTACAGGATGGAAGGGGTTCCTGGGTAATGAGCTCTCTCCCACTTCCTGTTTATGTTCATCCTATGTGTCTATGTGTGTGCATGTGTGTGTGTTTGTGGACGGGTGTGTGCACGTGGGTTTTTGTGTATGTGTTTACATTGTGCATGTGTGATCGTCTCAGCAACACAAACAAACACCAGGTGTGTTACTAAACACACCGGGCTGTGGTCCAACTGCTTCAGTCCACATCATCAACCCTGACCATTCTCTTCATCATCATCATCAGCATCATCATCACCGTCATCGTCCCCACGGCGACTCAACATCAAACCACCGCAGCCGTGAACATCTAACCCCATCATCATCGTACTCATCATTCTCCTCCACAAAAAACACATTCAAAGTGTCTGATGTGTGAGTGTAAACGTGCGTGCGTTCATGTGTGCGTGCCGTGCCTGTGTTGTTTAGTTCCCTCTCCTTGTTTCCACAGGTATCACCTTTGGGGGTGTGGCCATCGCTGTGATCTGCCCCCTTCTACCTGGTGGACCTCAGTTCCAGATGTTCACGAGGTGGGCTACCATCATGACCTCCAGATTCAGAGAGTGTTCACCTGCGGTCAGAACGCACCTGACTGCAGGTGACGTCACACCCAACCGCTGATACCAACCTGCACAGGCGTCTGCAAGCACACCTGTGCAGGTGTCTGCAAGCTCAGCTCCCGGCTGGTACCAGCAGTACCAGCAGAGAGCTGAGCTTGCAGACACCTGCTTAGGTGCTCTGATGTGACAGTCAGGGGTACAACGTCTCCGGTCTGTTGAGGTAAACCAGCAGCACACTCGTTCTATTGTGACGGTCCGACACACATTCACAATTTCTGTCTGACGCAGAGAAGTCTTTGGCTCCCGTCTCCCCTGAGCAGTCTTTACAGTCTCTCTTTACTGTCTCCCACTTCCCCGGGTAGGTTGACGTAACATAACACCCGCCCGCATCCCGGTTCAGATGTCCTCTGAACAGACACGACGGTAACACCAGGTCAGAGGTCAACACACAGTCTGTTATTATAGGAGACCCAGGAGAGACGAAACACACACACTAGGCAGAAGACAGACACACTTGAAACATACAGGACAGGGAAAACACACACACACACACACACACACACACACACACACACACACACACACACACACAGGATACAGAATGAAACACACACACACACACACACACACACACACACACACACACACACACACACACACACACACACACACACACACACACACACACACACACACACACACAGGGCAGAAGAAACACACACAGGACAGAGGAAAAACAAACAACGAACTTACTTCGTTATTCGCCATCATGGGTTCAGGAAGAACCGCCGCTCGAGGTCGACGCGGTAAACTTCTTCGCGGTGCCTCGCGTCTCACCGCGCCCGGTGCATCGCGGGACGCACGCGACGCTTTCTGTCGTGCGAAACGGGAGCGAAATAAAAAAAAAAAACTAGTTGAAGACGAACTTCCCCGACTCCCGGTCGAACGGCTCCTCCGGTTCCCTCAGCTGCAGCGAACGCGAGTCCGTGAGTCGAACCATCGCGGCGTCTCGGGCGCGGTAAATCGGGAGGTGAGGCGAGCGGATCCCTCCGGAGCACGAGCCGGACTGCTACTGGACTAGCGACGCTTACACGAGACCGTCCGGTCCAGACAACTCCCTCCGCCCGACCCGCGAGCCACCGGTTAACGCGAGCCGGTCGATAGCAATGTTCGCGTGTCGCTTGTTGGTGAACGACAGAGAGCACGAGGAGTTCCCGGTCGGGGACAGCGGGAGCACGCGGGGCGGGAGGACGCTGCGGGGGGCGGAGGGCGCGAGGAGCGCGCCTTCTGGCTTCGGTCACGTCTGCCCCGAAACCTGTTGATGAGCGGTTTCAATTTGTCCGCCAACACACGCCGAGGTATCATCACTATGTAGCACTATATAACACTATATGTATCACTCTGTGTATCACTCTATGTATCACCGGAATCAGGCATATGTCTCACTATATATGTATTAGGCTATGCATCACTACGCATATCATTTATCACTTTATATATCTCTCTCTCTCTCTCTCTCTCTCTCTCTCTCTCTCTCTCTCTCTCTCTCTCTCTCTCTCTCTCTCTCTCTCTCTCTCTCTCTCTCTCTCTCTCTCTCTCTCTCTCTCTCTTATATATATATATATATATATATATATATATATATATATATATATATATATATATATATCATATCACACTATATATCTCTATATATAACTATACAAGCTATATCATACATCATTTGCATATTCATTTAAAAATGAGACGAATAACAATCATTTTAATAATGTCATCAGTCCCAACACAAATATAAAGCTTTAAATTCTCATCGTTGAATTTTCCGGTCCCTCATGATATAATTAATGGTTTTAGCGCTCACACGGGGCTGATATCTGCATAGACCACTTTATTCTGAAATGAATGGGTGCTTAGTGAGGTACATCGAAATATGAAGTTGGGATGAGGACAATAATCAATGATCTTCCAAAATATGTAATACATGTACAATGCTATCATATTGATAGGTCTGAAACTTGAGCTTTCATTTTATATCGTTTAGCTGTCGTCAGGACGTATGGAAAACACGATTGTTATATTGTAATAAAGTGTATCTGGCGACCCCTGTAGATAACATTCTGTATTAAACATATCATTATGCATATAAATACATAAACCATATGCATATTTCATACGGCTGCATTAATACTATTTAGACCCCAGATGTATTTATGATTGTATCATTAATAACCCATATCAATGTCCTAGATATCATAATTCATCATATTCCTGTTTGACCTCCAGCGTAGTGCTGACCTCATCTTGACCTCTCCTACCTCCACCTGATTGGTTGATCTTCTCCCACATTTCCCTTCTCCATCTCGGTCTCACCGGGGCCTGGGGAGCCCCACGCTCAGGGGCCCCGGTCCCTCTGACGTGGTCTGGGGCGGTGAACATTTCAAAGCATCCATGTGGTTCTCTATCTCTCTCTCTACTGGCATCCATTGGTATTGCAAATGATCCAACCTCCAAACACACGGATACTATATGTTGAGGTTAATTGATGATGTTGAGGTTGAATTGCTCACAAGACACAGTTTCCCTAATAATAACGGTTATAGATTTGTAGACGGGTCATTAGAATGATAAAAAGGAAAGCCTTTACGTTAGTGGCCTCATGGTTAGCATGTAGCAGCCTTACTACCGGCAGCGAAAACCTAATTAGGCCTACAACAAACCTGAACAACCAATGACCACGTAATCCGTTTTTAACCTTTTACTGGCTTTACTCAAGCTAATTGAAACATATTAAAGTAAGTCTAGAAGTTATACGCATCAAAAAACCCTTTTAAACTAAATAATTTATTCATTTATTAATTTAATTTCATGGTCGACATTTTCGGTTCTCCCATTACATTCTGTTATTTTTAATAAATGTACACAATTAGAGGACGATAACTCAATGTTTTTATTTAAGATTTGTAACCCTCGATACATGATCGTAATTGGAGAGACTTTTAAGAATATAAGCCTTTAAACAATGGCCTAGGCCTATGTATAAGTCATATATAAATAAATATATATTTGTATTCTTTCATTTCATTCATTTTCTTATTGATGAGACTAAATATATGTATTATATATTAAAACTTTTTCCCATAGGCCTATATGTGCATATATGTTCCGAAGCTTCGTAACTCTAAATCCGACAGTATAAGCTATTTTTAAAAATACAGTAACATAAAGAT
This sequence comes from Melanogrammus aeglefinus, assembly GCA_900291075.1. Taxonomy (NCBI): domain Eukaryota; kingdom Metazoa; phylum Chordata; class Actinopteri; order Gadiformes; family Gadidae; genus Melanogrammus; species Melanogrammus aeglefinus. Next base: position 55,497 of record OLKM01001920.1, read on the forward strand.
ATATGCTGAATGCATGCAGACCAGCAGACAGTTAAAAACTGACATGCCACTCAAACCGACACAGGCGACAAACATAATGCAGAGAATAATTTAGGCTCCATACAATACTAATATAGACCAGGAACACGCAACATAGATTTAACTAAACACGTTTGAATATAATGCATTATTCGTACTAAATTATTTAACAGAGTCCCAGCACTGCCAGCAGGGGGCGCTGCTGCTACTTACTGAGCCACAGGAACAAAAGGACGCTGCAGGTGCATTGATGAACGTTACAGTAGAAAATCTATTCACAATAAACTCTTCAAATCACTCTTATACGTGCTCTATAATATAAAGCTTATAATAACATTATTATTTCATATTTATGATATTATTGTATGTTTTAAAACAACTCATAAAACATTTGTAAAATAGTAAATTATTTAAAAGGATAAATAATTTGGCGATCGGTGCATGCATATTGGCCAACGCTGGCTGATCAAACTCTGAGTTCCTCCAACATGAGTCTGTCGCCAGGCCGGCTGCTCAACTGGTGACACGGTAACGTCTGCTTGGCTGAATGGTTCCCAGTGTCACCATCTCACACGTCCTCCTTTCTCTCCGCCGCCGTTGACATCATCCGTAACCTCGGAAACGCATTAAAGAACAACGACCCCGGAAATGAGCTTACAGCTTTGGAATGCCACGGCGTCTCCACACACACGCACACAACACACGCACACGCGCACGCACACATCCAGCCACGTGGTGGTTGGTACATCCTCCTCCACCTCCTCCTCCCCCCCCCTCCTCCTCCTCGACGCTCTCTCATCCAATGTGAAGGCTGAACAACCCAGTCCTGTTTCGGGTTTCTCACTTTCCCTCCCACCCCCGCTCAGTCCGATGCAAAAGGGGGTACACGCACACACACACACGCACACACGCACGCACGCACGAACACTCACAGCACGCACGAACACACACACACACACACACACACACACACACACACACACACACACACACACACACACACACACACACACACACACACACACACACACACACACACAAATTTAAATAAAGTCAGACACCGTGTTGCACCTAACGATCCTAAAGTATTATCCTAAAGTAGTTCTTTATACAACCCTGAGCTCGTTTATAAAACAGACTATGAACGGACTTTTACCGGTGAAAAACCGAAAATAAGACGGATAGAAAATCTAATAAATAGTCTAACAAGTGCAATAGTCACAGCTGGGTCCCTTGGGGGACTATTTGGTCTCTAGCTACGGGGGGCCAACAGTCGGACATCATTAAATGGTTGTCTGGTCGAAGCCGGCACGGTTCCACAGAATACAAATTAATTAAATATATATAATAATGAATGAAAGCTTAGCCTATATGTAACATACCTGTAGAAAAAAAAAGAGTTTAGGAAGAACTTGATTCGTTTTTTGCAACGTAACTTTGATGGACTGTGCTTATGTTGTCATAATTACGTAAGGACTAACCCACATTTTATTATTATCAATAAAATATATATTAATCACCAGAACAGGGGATCATGATTCAGTTCTAGGCTTTTAAATGTGCTTAAATGTGTTACCAGTGACAGTGATTTAAATACTTGCATCACGGTAACATCACTGCATCCCTGATTTAATGCCGTCCTTTGGGCCAAATAACGATTAAGCTGCATCGTATTAATCACAGACGATCACCTGATCGGTTCGGTCGATTGTTTGACTGCCTTTATATATACATGTTGTGATTGGCTGAGCGGCTGACTGATCGTTACGCCGGGCCATCGGGCCGTGCCCTCAGTGCTGGGTCTCCACCTCCACCACGGTCCAGTCGCCCCCGGGGCAGCCGCCGTCGGGGGAGTAGCAGCTGACCGAGGTCACGCTGGCCGAGGGGGCGGAGCTGAAGTGGGGCAGCAGGGCGGGCCAGAGACGGGCCTCCAGGGGGCTCAGGATGCCGCCGCCCCCCACGGGGAGCAGCAGCAGGGGGGCCACGCAGCCCGTCCCCCCGGACAGCAGCAGGGTCTGGTTGATGAGCTGCTGCACCAGGTCCACCCGCCGGTTCCATTCCAGCTCCTGGGGGGGGCGGGGCCGGGGGTCCGCAGCATTGAGGTTGTCCCCCTCCTCCCCCGCTTCCTCCCCCTCCCCCTCCTCGCCCGTCTCCATGGCCTCGTAGATGGTGCAGAGGCCGGAGGAGGGTGACAGCGCCCCCGGTGGGCTGCGGCGGCTCTGCGCCAGGCGGTACTGCTGCTCCAGCTCCAGCTGCCACTGGAGGAGCTGCCGGCGCCGGCCGGCCTCCAGCTGCTGCTGCTGCTGCTGCAGCTGGAGCAGCTCGCGGCGCTGCTGCTCCAGCTGCCGTTGCTGCACCGCGCGCAGGTGCTCCTCCTCCTCCTGCCACCTCCTGCTGCGCCGCTCCTCCTCCTTCTCCTGCTGTCTCTGCTGCCCATCACAGGGGGGCGGAGCGTAGGGCGGAGGGGGAGGGGCGGTCCGGGCGAAGTGGGCGGCCAGTGTGGGGTCGATGGGCCGACGGTTCCCGGGAACCTGCGCCAGGTAGTGGCTGTTGGCGATGGGAACGCCTGGAAGGCGGTTGTGGTTGCGGTGGTCTTCCTGAGCGCCCGTGAGCCGCTCCTGATCTTCTAGCGCCGCTGCATCTTTGTTGTCGTCTTCCTCCCCCTCTTCCTCGTGGTGGAGGTTGTCCTCCTCCTCTTCCTCTCGGTGGGGCCGGTCTTCCTCCTCTTCCTCTCGGTAGGGCTGGTCTTCCTCCTCTTCATGTCGGTAGGGCTGGTCTTCTTCCTCTTCCTCGTTGAGGTGGTCTTCCTCCCCTGGGGACAGGCAGGGTCACTAGGCATCCGTTAGGGGGGGCATGCAGAACCAAGACTGGGGGTCCGGACGGACAGGGTGACGGGAGGAGAGGTCACGAGGCGACAGGGTGCAAAGGAACGTAAGGAACCCAACAGACGAAGACCAGGGGAACGAAAAATAAGACCACCGACGAGGGAAGCCTCTGCGCTCCGTTCTGCCATGGTGGTCAAGGTCCTCTCCCCTACGGTCGACCGGGAACCAGACTCATACTGGGAACCAGACTCATACTGGGAACCAGAATCATACTGGGAGCCAGTCTCATCTTGCCAGCTCATTGGCTCTGCAGACAGGGCCCTCCCATACAGAAAGAGTTCTCTTTATATAATAGACCGAACAATTAAAACTGTTTATCGAACATGAGGCGGGATAAATCGGAAAACCCAACTGGACCCGACCTGAGGAGCTCTGAGTCGTCCCTGAGCGGACCCTGAACGCACCCGCCCCCCCCCCCCCCCCCCGCCCTCCTGAGTCTTAACTCTTCATGCACAGGGACCAGGCCAATACCGCAGCGGTAGAACCATCTAGACTGCCTCTGGAGAGAGGTTAATGGCTCATTAGAAACATATCGTTAGAGGGAGGGTTTTTCCAATCCAATCAGCCCACCTCCTATGGATCTCCTGTGTGCTCTAACCGGCTCTTAAGAGGTCTTCACTAATGAAGTATCTGAGTGACCGGCCAGCTATGTGATTTTATACATTAACTTTGTGCTCATTGACCCGTTCTAGCTCAATGGTAGGAATGTTGGATAATGAGGATTTCAGGATCCTACATCGTTTTGCATCTATGTACTTGCTAAGGGCAGCGATTTGATTGGAGGAATATGCCTTGGTGGTTTTTTTTCGCCATGGTGATGAAATGCATTTCTAACCATTGTTTCCTCAGTGGGAATATTAATCAGAATCAGTAACATGACCTCCAACAGTTGCAAATCATCCTTTTAAGTCCAAAGTGTTCCTCGGCCCCTGTTAATGCTGGGAGATTGAGTTTCTGTGGGCTGTGTAGCGGTGTGAGTCTGGTTCTAAGATACCTGGTCACAGGGCACTCAGGAGGAAACCTGCAGGAAGTGTTCTGTCGCTGCGCCTCTTGAGTTTCAGAGTTCCTTCCTGTTCTCACGTTCTAATTGGTCAGGAGAGGGGAGGTGTTCCAGAGTTGTTTACGTGTGGTCTAAGGATGTCTGTCATGGGTCTAAATAATAGAATGTTACTAGATCTGCTCAAGAACTTCACTTCAGGTATTTGTAGTACTGATTTGAATTAGAACCAAATATTGCCACTCACACATTTTTTATCAATATTACATTAACTTGTGAAAACATTACTAGATTGTTCTTATAAACAAACAGTCAATGTGTTCAGTGTTAATGATTTCTACGAGGAGGTTTGAGTACTTGAACCTCGAGGTCATCCTGCGAGGTCAACCGGCCATTTCCTGTCCGCTGTTTATTGGCTCAGAGCTCCTTCCTGCTATGTGTTTGTGTTTTGGCCGCGGTTCCCACCAGCCCAAAGGTTACAAGGTATGAGGCCATTCTGGGAGGAGGGGGGGGACAGGGGGTTCGGACCACACTGGGTTCCAACCCCCCGTTATTCCACAGCAGCAAAATTCCATTAGCCAATCAACACCATTCGTCAACTCCACTTCCTGTTTACACATGGCGTTTGCATGGCGGGTGTGTGGAGGCCGGGTGCGTTGCCATGGGAACCAGACGACATGTAAACAAGGCGACAACAGAGGCATGCTGGGAAAAGAAGAAACAGGAGCGGGGGCCTTGTAATGATGTTTTAATGGAATTTTGAAGAGGAAAAAATAAAAACCCTAGTTAGTGAGAACCAATGGCTGAGGCCCGTGGCTAGTGTGGGGGCGGGGCCCCGCTAGGTAGTACACAACTTTTTTTTTTTCATTGTTAGTTAAACATGCAAAGATACTGTTGAAATATTAAAACCCACTGCTCACTATCACAGTCACATCTCAGAAAGCACGCAGGGGAACCATCGCTTGAGTGATGGGGGGGGGGGGGACCAACCAGAACCAATCACATACTGTACATGTGACCGCATACATGACAAGCTTTGACAACCTACAGCGTCGTGGGGAACGCCCCCCCAGCCTAGAAAACGGTTACGCTAGCGCCTTCACTAACGAGGTGGTTAATATGGAGCTTTATTCAGAGCTAACATCTCAAAGAACAGGAGAACAGAACCGCTCAGAGCGCTGAACTACGGAGAACACAGTCAGTGGACATAGGGCAAGGGGGGGGGGGGGGGGGGAACAGAACCAAAAGAACAACAAACAAAGAAGCAAATATAAAAGAAAACAAGAGAACATTCGACAAGTAGTTCGGTAAAAACAGTAGGATAAATACACAGGCAGGTAGAGTCCATTCACGGTCCTTTTTTTTGCTTTTCTTTTTCAAAGCTCAGTCACTCCGGATCAGTCAGTGCCCCGGGGTCAGCGGGGGAGGGGGGGTGCTAAAGGGATAAGCAATGCTAATTAATAGGAACCTTCTACTATAAAGTCACTAACGTACGCAGAAGCCCTCCGAGCAGACGAGTGTCGCAGCGGGTGGCGACGTCTGGAAAACCTAGTTTGTTTGATATTTTATTCCCTCCATCATCTCTTTCCTTTAGTTTCAAAACCGTTTCCTACAATCTTCCTCTGATCTCACCGGGTGGGGGGTTGGGGGGGGGCATGAGCCACGGGGCGTGGCGGTGGTGGGGGGGGGGGGGGGGAGGGGAAAAGGTGCATTCCAGGTGAGTTGGGGCGGGGCTTATACGTTACCTGCCAGAAAGCTATCAGTCTTATCACAGATGGTGGTGGAGTAGTAGGGGTCCTCCTTCTCCCCCTCTTCCTCCTCCTCCTCCTCGTCTTCCTCGTCTTCCTCCTCCCCAAGCAGGTGGTGCTCTCTGGGCTCCGTCCCCTTCCCCCCCAGGCTGAAGTTGATCTGCTCCAGGCCCTCGGCGGGGTGGCCCAGGGGCAGCAGGTCCACGGGCCGGCCCAGCGGGGCGTCCTGGCCCAGCGGGGGGTCCTGGCCCTGGGCGGCGCCGGGCATGAGGGTCATCTCCGTGATGAGGGCGGGGCTGCACTCCTCCGGCAGCTGGTCCTCGTTCTCCAGGGAGAAGATTCCAGGGCTCTTCCCGCAGCTCTCGGCCGTGGAGTGGGCGTTGGAGTTGGAGTTGGTGCAGTCGAAGGCGTACGACGCCACCGAGTTGGCCGACTGAGGCGTGGCCCCGCCCCCGTCCTCCTCCTCCAGTGCCGCGGGGTCGCCGCCCGCGGGCGTGTCCTTCGTGTGCATCTCGCCCTCGGCGTCGCTGGCCTCGTCTCCGGAGGCGGAGACCGACGAGGGGCCGGAGCCCGGCGCGGTGGGGGGCCCCGCCCCCATGACCTCGTCGGCGGGCAGCGTCTCGGCCTCCTCCTCCTCGCCGTCGCCCTTCTCCAGATGGATGCCAAGGTCCTGGTCCAAGTCGGCGTGCTGCGCCGAGGGCACGGGCGTCTGCTGCTTGTCCGAGCGCGACTCCACCCCCGAGCTGCTGTCGTAGTCGTGCAGCTCCTCCGGGGTGCTGGTCTCGCTGCCGCTGTGGGCCGCCAGCGCCGCGCCGCTCAGGGTGGAGGACTGGGACATGGGCGGGGCAGCCAGGAGGGCCTCCTCCTGGGCCTGCTCCTCCTCCTCCTCCTCCTCCTGGGCGCCGTGGAGCTCAGACTGAGGCGCCAGCGACGGGCCGCCGGCGCCCAGCCAGGCCTGGGCCGGGGAGCGGGCGGGGGACCCCCGGGTGGGGGTCTGGTCCTCGGCGGCGCCGCGGTCGGACCCAGGGCTGTGGGCGGCGGCGGCGGGCGGGGCGGCGGGCTGCGCCCAGGGGTCGGCGAAGGGGTTGTTCTGGCCCCAGGCAGAGGCGGGGGACAGGGCGGGCTGGGCGCTGCCGCGGTTCAGGTTGTCCAGGCGCTCGCCCTCGTTAAAGTCGTCCTCGTCTGCGTTCTCGCAGCTCTCCAGGCCGCTCTCCGTCACGCCCTCGCTGTGCATCTCCACGTCCTCGTCCTCCTCCTGCTCCTCCTCCTCCTCCTCTCCTGCTCCTGCTGCCTGAAGTCCTTCTGGTGCCGCTGGCCCTCGGCGCGCTCCGAGCTGACGTCCATGTCGTCCATGCGCTCCTCGTCCTCGTCTTCGTCTTCCTCCCCGGCCAGCGTCTCCACGTTGGGCGAGCCCATGAAGCCGCCGTCGCCCTCCGAGCCGCGCAGACTGCTGTCCACCAGGGCGTCAGAGCTCTGCGTGCCGTCCAGCAGCGCCATGTGCTGGGTGCTGCTGAGGTCCGACACCCCCTGCTGGCGGCTGCTGGCGCAGCTGCTGCTCACGTCCTCCGACTCCATGCCCGACAGGAGGTCGTCGCCGTGCCAACCGGCCGACCCCCCGCCGCAGCCGAAGGCCCCGACCTGGAAGTCGTCGGCCGGCTGGTGGCCCAGGCGCCGCTGCTCCTCGTCTTCCTCGTCCTCTCCGGCATCTTCGTCCTCGTTGATCTCCTCCTCCGCCTTCTCCACCTCCACCTCTTTCTCCCGGGGGGAGAGCAGGGAGCCGAAGCTGTTTGTGTGAGCGTCTCCCATCATGGGGGGCTGCAGCTCCATGTGGAGGTCGCCTGGAGGAGACTCCCCCAGGCCTCCGGGCCTGAAGATGAAGTCCTTCTCGTCCTCCTCTTCCTCCTCCTTCTCTCTGAACTTCTCGTCCTCCTCCGAGTCGGAGAGGACCTGGTCCATGCGGAGGTCCTCAGCAGCCTGGGCGGGGCGGTTCCCCCAGGGGTCTGAGTGGGCGTTCAGGTCCAGCTCAGGGGGGGGGCTCTGGGCCTGGTGGACGGGGGACAGGCCCGGGGGGGAGCAGGGTGGAGACATGACCGTGGTGCCCAGAGATGGGGCCGACACGCCGGGCGCCGCCCCGAAGTACTGCATGTCCATCTGGGACGAGAGCGAGGGCATTGAGGCCCCTTCTGGATCCTCGTGGGATTCATATGCTGACTCCGTAGTGGGCTCGGGGGTCGCTTCTCTGAAGTGATCGGTTGTTGTTTCCCTCAAGGGTTCTGGGGATGGATCTCTTTCTGGTTCTGGACTTGGTTCCCTCATGGGTTCTGGTGTTGGTTCCCTCAAGAGTTCTGGAGTTGGTTCTCTCAGTTCAGGTGTTGGTTCTCTTTCTGGTTCTGGAGTTGGTTCCCTCAAGAGTTCTGGAGTTGGTTCCCTCAGTTCAGGTGTTGGTTCTCTTTCTGGTTCTGGAGTTGGTTCCCTCATGGGTTCTGGTGTTGATTCCCTCAAGAGTTCTGGAGTTGGTTCTCTCAGTTCAGGTGTTGGTTCTCTTTCTGGTTCTGGAGTTGGTTCCCTCATGGGTTCTGGTGTTGGTTCCCTCAAGAGTTCTGGAGTTGGTTCTCTCAGTTCAGGTGTTGGTTCTCTTTCTGGTTCTGGAGTTGGTTCCCTCATGGGTTCTGGTGTTGGTTCCCTCAAGAGTTCTGGTGTTGGTTCTCTCAGTTCAGGTGTTGGTTCTCTTTCTGGTTCTGGACTTGGTTCCCTCAAGGGTTCTGGAGTTGGTTCTCTCATGGCCTCCGGAGTTGGTTCTCTTTCTGGTTCTGGAGTTGGTTCCCTCATGGGTTCTGGAGTTGGTTCTCTTTCTGGTTCTGGAGTTGGATCCCTCATGGCCTCTGGAGTTGGTTCTCTTTCTGGTTCTGGAGTTGGTTCCCTCATGGGTTCTGGAGTTGGTTCTCTTTCTGGTTCTGGAGTTGGTTCCCTCATGGGTTCTGGAGTTGGTTCTCTTTCTGGTTCTGGTGTTGGTTCCCTCATGGGTTCTGGAGTTGATTCCCTCAGCTGTGGTGTTGGTTCTCTTGCAGGTTCCGGTGTTGGTTCTCTTGCAGGTTCTGGTGTTGGTTCTCTGGCAGGTTCGGTGGCCTCTAAGGCCGGTTCTGCGATGAACTCCAAGATGGGTTCTGCTGAAAGGCCTTCTGTATTTGCGGCAGTTTCCTCTACGACAGGAACCTCTGGTTCTGCCAGCGGCGTGGGTTCTTCCGCTCCGCCTATGACGGCGGCAGCTGTAGCGACCGCAGCCGCGACAGCGACGGTGACCCCAGCCGCCTCCATTTCCCCTGCGGTCTCGGGAGCGACTCCCTTGGGCCCGCGCTTCACGGGGGTGGGCGTGCTACTGCCCACCGTCTTCTTGGGGCTGGCCTTGGCCGCTTTCGGGCCGGGGGTCTTGGAGGGCGTGGCCCGGGCCTCCGCCGTTTTGGGCCGGGGGGCGGTCTTGCTGTCGGCAGCCTTGCTCGCGGCGGGCTTCTTGGCGGCGGCGTCCGGTTTGGGGGAGGATTTGGGGGGCTCTGATTTGGTGGCTTTAGCGGCGGGGGAGGGGCGTGTGATGGGGGCGGCGGCGGCGGGCTTCTTGGCCGCTGGGGTGGAGGGTTTGGAAACATCTGAAGAGAGAACCAGGGAGGTTAACATTACAGCTCACTGATTGGTCAGGTCACTGAAGCCTTCATCCAGAGCTACACACTGGAGCTACACTGGCATCTGGCTCCAGGGTGCATTGGGGTGCACCCCAGAGCCGTCTGGCTGGGACCCTAATCACGACACTACTGTTTTACAAACATTACAAACCTATTCTACGGTCACGTCCTACCGGAGGTATGTGTGTGTACTCTGTTAGTACGAAAATCTCCAGTGGGACGTGAGATTTTTCCCCTTTTAACGATTTCTTTACAATAATGTCTAAAATAATGATAAAGATTAGTGAAAATAAATATAATGTAAATATTGTTCAGTAAATATAGTTTTATGGCTTGTAATGATTTCAAAAATAGTTCAGTTTTGTGTATTTATATACATCACAAAATCTTAGCATCTTTTCCCAAAGTCTCTACCTAAAGTCGCTGTCTGACCAGCATGTACATTATAACACTAAATACACCATAAAGAAGATCAGTACCACCTTTTTTAACCTGCTTAATAAATGACTCAGATTAGTGAAACCCTCCCCTCACCCTTCTTGATGGGTGTGGCCGCCTTGCCTGCCTGTGGCGCCGGGGTCTTGCCAGCAGAGGGCGTGGTGGTGGTCTTGGTGGCCGCTGGTTTGGGCGTGGTGGAGGTCCTGGTTGGGGCCGGTTTGGGCGGGGGGGTGGCGGTCTTGGCGGGGCCGGTCCCTGGGGCCCGCGTGGAGGCCGAGGAGGGGCGGCTCGCGCTGGTGGGTCTGAAGGGCAAAACAAACCCCGTGTTAGACAGAAGCCTTCCTGGGGGGGGCTCAGGGTCAGAGGTCAGCTCCTCCACTGGAGGGGTTCGTGGAGACACAGAGTTCTGCCTGCTTCAGTCCGTCCTGGAGGCGAGCTGATGTCTCCAGAGGCACGGTGTACTAAAGGGACGAGGCACAAGCAGGAGTAAAGAACAAAGAAACATAAAAATGATAAGCTGGTTGACTATCTCTGATACACTTTCTCCAATAAGCCCACTAATAATCCCTTGCGTCTGATCCTACAGCCACCATGCACTCGGTCCAGTTGTACTTCTGACACCAGGCTGGGCAGCGTGTTGCTTGAGTGACTCTTGAGTTGATTGTATTTCTTATGGTTCTTAAACTGACCTGTAAGACCTGTATTTAGATTTTTGACCTGAATCATAGACGTAGATATAAGCACAATCGATAAATGAGGATGTGATGGGCTGACTCCAGGTCAGAGAGACATCTATTATAGCTGTGTGCGAAGGCATCTTCTAGAAGCTTCGCTACCGCTCAGAGGTCAGGTCCCAGAACGACTCTACGCCACAATCTACGAGTTGGTTAACCCAGAGAGACTCTCGGAGCAGGAAGTGAATCATTTGGAAAGACATTAATAATCAACCCAAGAGCCAAAAGATGGCTCCATTGCATAAAATACCGCACGTACACACACACACACACACACACACACACACACACACACACACACACACACACACACACACACACACACACACACACACACACACACACACACACACACACACACACACACACACACACTTACGCGCAAGCACACACCTACACACACACGCTAAATTCCATTTACCGGTACTGCAGATTTTCCTCATTGGATTGCTTCAGCCCGGACCAGACCCAACAGGCCAGAGAAAACACATCTCCTGTTAGTCTCCTGGGGCTCCAGACTACAGTGGACGCCTGATGCCGCAAGCCCTAACCCTTTGGACACTCATCTAGTTAGGACTAACAGGAAGGGGGAGAGGGGAGGGAGGGGGAGGTGAGAGGGAGGAGGGGGAGCAAGGGTAAGAGAGAGGCAAGGAGAGGGAGATGGGGACGGAGGGAGGGAGAATAGAGGAAAGAGGAATGGAGAGGTGAGGAGAGAGGAGAAGATGGAGGGAAGGTCGAGGAGGGAGAGAGAGGAGAGAGGAGAGGGGGGTGGAGAAATGGAGGAATGATGAGGGAGTGCGGCAGCCAGAGAGGGAGAGATGAGCAGGAGGGGGAAGACATTGTAGTAGAAATAATGTGGAGGAAAGGGAGGGAAGATGATCTGGCAGAATGGGGACTAGCAAAGAGAGGATGGAGGGAGGGGGCGAGAGAGGGAGGGAGGGAAAGGGAGAGAGGGGTGGATGAGTTCGGGACCCTCACACAATGTTAATATTTTATTCTGTAAGAGGAACAGAAATAGCATCATGCCTGAAGTTAAGGGCGGTCCTCCGGCTTTTTAATCCACTGAGAAGCAGACAGAGGACGGGGAGGAGGGAGAGGGTGAGGCTTGAGGAGAAGGAGGAAATAGGATGAGAATGAGAACAAAGTGGAGGTAAAAGAAAAGGAGGAAGAGGGGTAGAAGAAGGAGGAGGAGAAGAGGAGGAGGAGGGGGAGGAGGATGAGGAGCAGGTAGTCTCCACCCCTGCATTCTCATATCACTTCCGTGCTCCACTCCCACCTAAAGGCCTCAGTAAGTCTGTCAGGATGCAGTCTGTCAGGGAGCAGTCTGTCAGGGTGCAGTCTGTCAGGGTGCAGTCTGTCAGGGTGCAGTCTGCAGTCCAGTCTGTCAGGGTGCAGTCTGTCAGGGTGCAGTCTGAGTGAACGCCTCCAACAGACCTTTTGTGGAGCGCTTCTCGCCTTGCTGTGGGCACGCTCTGAGGCGTGGAACACATCCAGCCATTGTTGGGACACACATGGGTGGTTGATCATATCACATTTTAATCGTCCTCATCATCTTAATCCTCTAACCACCACGTTCAACTGCAGCTCATTATGTCTAATACTGGAATAAAGGGACACGGCGGAGAGGGGCTTGGTTGTGGTGTCACCGACACAAAGACTGGGAGAGGAGGGAGATTTTAAAGCGAGTGTCAGGGGATTTCAAATGTGGCACTTGGCGGCTGGACAGGAACGGAGTTCATCACAAGTCGTGTGCAACATTCATACAGTCACAGCACAACCAGTCATTGAGGCCGTGCTCAGACACTGGTGTGACGTTGAGCTCATGGAACGGGCTCAGAGCTCAGCGACACCAACAGTGGCTCCACAGTGACACGCAGCCAACACAATGACTGGACTCAGGCCACTTCCACGAACCCTGAATTAGGTCATGTGCAGAAGGCTCTTAGAAACCACAACAAGCTAATGACTCCAGTTATAAAAGAGGGCTGTGTTTTGACAGGATATCAATACAGTGTGTGTGTGTGTGTGTCTGTGAGTGTGCAGTCTTTTGGTTTGTTTGTTTACGTTAGGTTGCGAGCACTGAGGACAGGAGGAAAAGGCAGTTGGTTCTGAAGGGAATAAACCACTGGACGGGGCTGGGTCGTATTAATCTGGATGATCCCAAACAGGATAAGAGGATGAGGGAAGAGGTAGGAGAGTCTGGTGGATTTACTCATTAGTAGTACAAAAATAAACATAAACATAAATAAATAGTATCTCGTAGAATTCCATGAGAGATACGAGTTCATGTTTGGCTCTGAGAGAAAATGGATCCCCCTGCATCATGGGGGCTCTGCACCCAGCCTCCTGAGTGCTGCTCAGGGTCTGAGCGGGCCATCAGCCACCATGGATGGGTGGTCTGGTGGTGCATCGGGGGTCATTAGTGGAACAAAGCCCCCCGGCCGCCTGGCACAGGACCAGCGCTCAGTGGACACGAGGCCGGGCGGTAAGGCGTCATGGTTGTCATCGGCTGTTTGCTCTGTAATTAACAGCGCTGATGAGTTAATGGCCGAGGGGTTGGAGAATGCGGTGAAGGGGTGAAAACATGCATTCATTTGAATTCACCTCAACCAAAGATAACAATCTCTGAAGCATTAAGCAGTATCTGCTGGGGGGTATATGGGGTGAGCGTGGGGGTTCATCTGCTGGGGGGTATATGGGGTGAGCGTGGGGGTGTATCTGCCGGGGGTGTATGGGGTGAGCCTGGGGGTGTATCTGCTGGGAGTAACGATGTGGTGCTGCCGGCCAACGCAGCCCAGCGAGGTTCAGACCTGACGCAGGAGGTAAACCCTGGCGTGGCGGAGGAGCTGATAGATTAGAGCCTCAGCCTGATGAGTGGCCTGGGGATTGCTATCTAAACAACCAATTAACACTTAACACGTGCTGCTCTACAGAGGCAGACTAGCGGCACTTCCTTCAGGACTGTCCGGGATGTCCCAAGATAGCCCGGCCAGAGAGCTCTGTATTGCCACGGTGCCGTTTGTTAACGTATGCGCTGTTTTATTATCATACATACGATTTTAGCCTTTAGCATAAGCTTAGTTTGGATCAAGTGTGGTTAAATGACATACAGAGAGATGTATTCATCTTTTATCTCCTAAGTGTACACAGTAGTTGATGAATGTGCAGCAGCTTATTATCTTTGTTTCAGTTTAGTAAAGTACAGCGTGGTTATTAACCTATAATGCATACTATGGTTATTAATGTAACGTAGGCCACGTTTATCTTTGCATCAGATTTGCGAGCTGATCCGACAGTGATGGTTTGGATCAAGTGATGCTGGGCGTGAGGAGCCCAGCAGTGGAGCGAGGAGACGCGGGGAGGAGGAGACGTGGTTAAGGAGGTCAGAGGAGAACGCACGCTGATACCCAGCCAGCTCCTGCCTCCAGCAAACAGCGAAACACAGAGGAAGAACTGCAAGAGAGGGAGCTGCACACAACAAGCAGGCAGGTTGACTCTGGCTGCAGGGACAAAGGGGTCGGTTTGTGTGTGTGTGTAATACTAGGATTAGAACTACTGAGGGGGGGTGAGACAGATAGAATGAGATTGTGTTTGAGATGGAGAGTGAGGGGAGGAAGGAGTAAGACAGAGGGATGTAAAGAGCTTCTCCTGCACTGCTCTGGCAATGTGAATGTTTATATTCCAATAAAGCACCTTTTTATTGAATTGGGAGAGTGTAAGCATGGAGAGAGGGTACCAGACTCCCGGAGCCCCGCCCCGTACGCTCCTGCTCCACTAGCTGGGCGGGGGATTCTGGAGAACCAAGATGGCTGCTGGGCGAAGCGGGCTCATGATGTTCAACATGGCCGCATCGTTCTCACATGAGTCTGTGGTCACACACACACACACACACACACACACACACACACACACACACACACACACACACACACACACACACACACACACACACACACACACACACACACACAGAAACACAGACACACAGACACACACACACACACACACAC
>OLKM01001920.1:77500-96005 GCA_900291075.1 Melanogrammus aeglefinus
GCCTCGTTAACCTCGTTGGACTCCAGCACTTCCATTGGTTCCAGCGCTGCCGTGGCAACCCCGTCAGGCTTCATGGTCTCTGCAGGGCTGAGGGAAGGGGCTGAGCTCTGGGTGCTCTCTGGACGCTAGCAGGGTCAGTCTGGAGGAGAAAGAGACCAGAACCAGTCAGTCAGGAGTCAGGACAACACTGGACCGTCGTAACCCAAGACACCAGAACCAGTCAGTCAGGAGTCAGGACAACACTGGACCATCGTCACCCAAGAGACCAGAACCAGTCAGTCAGGAGTCAGGACAAACCTGGACCATCATCACCCAAGAGACCAGAACCAGTCAGTCAGGAGTCAGGACAAAACTGGACCATCATCCCCCAAGAGACCAGAACCAGTCGAGTCAGTCAGGAGTCAGGACAACACTGGACCATCATCACCCAAGAGACCAGAACCAGTCAGTCAGGAGTCAGGACAACACTGGACCATCATCACCCCCAAGAGACCAGAACCAGTCAGTCAGGAGTCAGGACAACACTGGACCATCATCACCCAAGAGACCAGAACCAGTCAGTCAGGAGTCAGGACAACACTGGACCATCATCACCCAAGAGACCAGAACCAGTCAGTCAGGAGTCAGGACAACACTGGACCATCATCACCCCAAGAGACCAGAACCAGTCAGTCAGGAGTCAGGACAACACTGGACCATCATCACCCAAGAGACCAGAACCAGTCAGTCAGGAGTCAGGACAACACTGGACCATCATCACCCAAGAGACCAGAACCAGTCAGTCAGGAGTCAGGACAACACTGGACCATCATCACCCAAGAGACCAGAACCAGTCAGTCAGGAGTCAGGACAAAACTGGACCATCATCACTCAAGAGACCAGAACCAGTCAGTCAGGAGTCAGGACAACACTGGACCATCATCACCCAAGAGACCAGAACCAGTCCGTGAGGACAACACTGGACCATCATCACCCAAGAGACCAGATCCAGTCAGTCAAATTGTATTCACTGTACTCAAAAGTGTTCCGTCCTGCATAAGGTTAATTATTCTTATGTACCTAGATGATAATGAACAATTGATATACTTTCACATGCATGTGTTCCATGCCATGACACCATCAGAGACCAAAAAACGTGCATCTTCTCACATCCCAGAGTAAAAGGAACCCGGCCCAGTGAAACCTTCATAGGACAAGTCGGTGATGGAGGAACAATGTGTGTCATCCACACAGACCAGCACGCCCTCCACTAGGAGGACACACAAGGAGGCGTCTATTCAGGACAATACGGCTCTAGGGCCCAGCTATCTGGACCAACACCTAAATTTAGCCCCCTGTCACTGGACATCCTTCCAAACAAGTGGCTGGCCTTTCCTCCCCGACCTCTGCTCATGGAAGGGATGAGCTCATGACAAACGCCCCTCTTCATCAGGACCGAGGCCATGTTGTGGCTGATGTCACACTGGCATTTGGCATGATGACATCATTATGAGTGTTAAAGATATGAGGCTCCCGATTGGTTGGTCATTCACACTTTGGCAAAGAAGATCCCCAGTGTACGATGCTAGTATGTTTACAGTTGACCTCCTCCACAACCCCCACACCACACCCATCAAACCTTGTTTACGCGTACCACTGTGGATATGAAGACATACGCACGGGACAGCCACGCCCACACACACATATAGAGTGCCATCACTTGGTGACATCATTCAATGACATCGCCTGGTGACGTCACTTGATGAAATCACTCCAACATATTTTGCAGAAAGAAATGTCACTGTGGGAAGAGATACTTCCTCTAAAGAAGTAGTAAAGACATGTAAACTGTGCCAAATAGGAGTTCAATACAGTCCTCATGGCCATTTTCCAATTGAAGTTCAAAAACCATGTCACTGAGGCAGAATGTTTTTTAAGTACAGGAATGGCAGGGAGTCTGTTGATGTGGTTAGCTTCTCTAAGAGAGTATTATCACTGCACTGGAGGCAAGAATTGCAGCACTCACTGCAAACACGCACACACACACAAACATACAATATTTTACACACACACACACACACACACACAAGCACACGTACACACACACACTAAGACCCACAGCATCTTGAATATCACATTGTCATCAGAAACTGGGAATTCACTCTGCTGATCTGGCAGAAGCCAGGATGTACATTTAATTCATTCACAGCGTTGAATAGGTGCTGGAGCAGCGGCTAGCTGAAGAACTTCAACCTGAGCTTAGAAACAATCAGAGAGGAATGAGTGAAAATAAGAACCATCAACTCCTGCTGCAACCTCTTTAATCTATCAGAATGAAAAACGGATATGAGTGGACCGTAAATCCTTCACTGGACCAGAGTGAGCCTCAGCCAATGACATCCCTCTCCTCCACTCTGATACAGGGCGGTGCTTTGCCAGAGGGTGTGTTCACTGTACAGAACAAGGCAGGATATCGGCTGCCATTTTGCTATACTCTGGGTTTCCAAAGGCCTTAGAGTTCCCTAATATCTGAGATTAATAAAGTGGATCTAATCTAAAGGGTTAATACCAAGTTATTCTCACACGGTAATAAAAAAGAAAGCGATGGTTTGTTTTGTATCATAATGACACGAGCCTCCCACCTCTTTCCTCAGTGTTTAAGTGTTGTGGTGTGAAGGAAACCGGAAGTTAGCCGGCCGCTGTTTACAAACACAGTGTTGCCGGGCTAGCGGCTAAGAGGCTAAGAGGCCCAGCGGTGGATGAGGCCACAGCGACGCAGAGGTCAGCCCAGAGGAAGAGGACCCGGCCTGGGGGCCTGGGAAAGATTGAGGGGGAGAGGGACCCATAGAGGGAAGAGGGGAAATGGAGAGAGAAAGAGAGGGCAGGGGAGAGAGGTAGAGATAAAGTTAGAAAAAGATAGAATGAGAGTGGGAACAGGATGGAGAGAGAGAGAGAGAGACAGAGAGAGAGGGTCCTACAGAGGGAGAAGGAGGCAGACAGAAAAAGACAAACAGAGAAAGAGAAACAGAGAGAAAGAGAATAGAGAGAGCCAGAGAGAGAGAGAGAGCATGAGGGGGCGCAGGAAAATTAGCTCATCGCTGGACAGAGCTGACGCCTTCTGGCCCAACTTACAGACCAGACATCATCCCAGTTTCCAGTGATCCAACACACACACACACACACACACACACACACACACACACACACACACACACACACACACACACACACACACACAAAAGGCATGCTGGCCTTTCAACAGAAGATAGACGTGATCATCATGCTTGAAGCTTCCAGGAAACCCCTCCTCCTCCTTCATCCTCTCATCTCTCCCTCCTCCTCTGAACTCTTTTCACTCCTCCCTTTCACCCTCCCCTCTCCCCCCGTCCTCCCCCCAGCCTCCCCATGCTCTGTGTTCCTCCACTCTCCTTCCTTCCCTTCATCCTACTGTTCTCTGTTTTCCTTCAGACAGATGGCCAGAGCAGCTGAGCAAGGCCAGAGGGGAGGGAGAGACAGGATGTAAGGGAGAGAGAGAGAGGTTCTGTGTGTCTGTGTGTGTGTGTGTGTGTGTGTGTGTGTGTGTGTGTGTGTGTGTGTGTGTGTGTGTGTGTGTGTGTGTGTGTGTGTGTGTGTGTAGGTGTGTGTGTAGGTGTGTGTAGGTGTGTGTGTTTGTGTGTAAAAGAGGGAGGTTAGCCCTGAGGAGAAGATCCACACATAGGTTATCTCTCACCCCCCCAGATCAACTCTCAGAGGTCGACCTCATAGGGGTGTGAAGAAGCTAAACCTGGTACTGTGAGGGTTTTAATCTAGCTCCTGAAATTAGCTCCTGCTGTTCATGTATCAACAATGAGCAAAACCACACTGACCTTTATAATCAGTACAGCACCGATATATCAGCCACCAACATTGTCAAGCAACGTTAAATGATGGGGAAATTGCCCGAATCAGCTACGAATGGACTAATTTGTCAGATAAATACAAGCACCTAGAGTTGAGTACCACAGCTCTCTGGAGAGACATTACACAACGTGTGAGCCAATTACAGTGCGTGGTGTGCATCTGAGTGTTTGCATCTGTGTGTGTGCATGTGCATCTTTGCATGTGCATGCTTGCGTGTGTGAGTGTGCATGAGTGCGAGCGTGTGTGCGCCAGTGTGCGAACCGTGTATAGTAAGTTACGGCTGGATGGGATAACAGTAATGTGATTAAACGCTCCTCTACCATGGAATACGACCATGGAGACCCAGATTCAGGAAGTGATCTCATGCTCCTCTGCCCGTCGTCATGGGGACCAGATAACATCCCAACCATGTTTTTATAGAGTGTTCTTTAGGGCTGGATTTCAGTGGCTAATTTACATTAAATCTAATCAGTAAAAGCATGGATGCATAGCTAATGTGGCCCCCTGAGCGGCTCCTAGGGGCCTGGGACAGGTGTTATCGTTGATCGGTCCGGAGGAGGACGATGTTAATTGCAGGACGTTTTGCTGCTTGCCGCCCCCAGGGTTGGACCAGCCAAGCACACAGGAAGCAGCTCTTAATTTGTATCTGCAGCCTCATAGCTGGAACCAACGTCCAGAACATCATGCTGATGTCTGCCTCTACACTGCTTACTTTGGAATCAGGCTGTGAAAATCTGTTTGCCGCAACTTTTTATCAAACAAAAGTTTTGTCTTTTTAATATTCTACCAGCTTTCACTTTAATCAGATGTTTCCTAATGATTTCCTCCATTGTATAGGTTCTAGAGAGTGTGAATGAGGAGCGTTAGCAGTGACAGCGATACGTGCGATCTGTGTTTAACTCCTCCTGTAAGGGGACACTGGGTGCTGGGTGGGGGGTGGAGTGGTGTTCTGGACACCGGGGCTGGGAGAGGTGTGTCCTGGGGACGGCTGGTGTTTAAGGCCTTCAACGATGGGTGTACGCTCACTATACAGACATGATGGAGTGTTTGTAAGAGAAAGACAGAGAGAGAGACATAGACATGCGCGGGGAGAGAGAGACACACTGAGGGTTATGGACGGAGAGGGATACAGTGAGACTAACATTAGAGAGAGATAAACTGAGATACTGAGTTGTGGTGTGATTTCAGATGGAAGGATGTAAGGGGAAAGAGATCAGACAGAGATAGACAATGAGAAGAAGAATCTAGAACATAGATAGACGGATAGAGAGGCACACACACAAACACACGTGACATAAATCGTTAGGAGCCAAATTGTATTCCAGTTGCCCCGAGGGTCATTCAAGGTTCCAGAACAATCTGGGATCTAATGCCACTAGTGATCACAACACAACCTTGAGGCCGGTGTGTACCAGACCTGTTAGCAATGCTATCCCAACTAGTGTCTACTAGCCACATTAGCAACATCACCTAGCCTCATTAGCATCTGCTAGGCTCACCATCGCCTGCTAGTCCTACTGCTATGAGCCTTTTAAGATCAGCGCGCATCTACTAGCAATTTGGCCAGTTCAATTAGCCCCAGCGTGTCCCTGCTAGCCGTATCAGTCCCTGCTATTAGCATTAGCCTCTGTGAGCGCTGTTAGTGTCTGCAAGGCCCTTTCACCTCAGCTAGCCTCATTAGAACCTGCTGAACCCTATTAGCCTCTGCTAGTCACATTATCCGGCCCTGTTGGCACTTTTACCCTTAGCCAGTCAATACACTTGAACCTGCAAAGCAGGTGGCAATTCAGGATACAATTTAATAGTTATAAATTGTTGAATATTGGCAAGTTGTCTAATCAATATCAAAGAATATCACCAATAAACAAATGCATGTGATAGCTTGGATTACATAAAACCCATTGGATTTATAAGAAAACGTGTGTAAGCCGAGTTCTGAGACTGTCCTGGCAGTACTGTACTGCCAGGACGGTCTCAGTACTGAAGGTGTAGTTAAGGTGGCTCTATCTGTCTGTCTCGGTAGCTTCATGCCAATGGGTATGGGTAAGGAGATTCTATGTTCATTTGACATTGAACCTCCAGCCTTCTTTAGCACGATCCCACTCTTTTGTCACATCTTTCATTAAGTGACTCACCACACGTGGATCAGATGTCACCGGGCACAGTATCACGCTCAATAACAAAACAGCCATGATCTCCTATTTCAAACAAAGCTCCCTGCTCTGGTCCTGGTCGCCGTGATGAGTGTGTCGTGCCCCGGCTTAACCCCAGGTCCATTCACTCTGGACAGGTGCAACCAAACCAAAGTATTTGCATAGAATATTTGACAGTGCAGGTTTGCTGTGGCTCTCACCATAGCAACGGTCGAAGGACAAGAAGTGAGCCATGTCCTCCGGTGGCTAAGAAATGTGTGTGGACCAGACACACTTTATTTCATTTTCCAATAATGCATTATAAATGGGATTAAAATTAAATTATAAATAAATAAAGGAATATAATCCCTCGGTCAAGCCATCTCAACTGTGTTGTTGTGGGTTTGTGTGTCTGAGGCTGTGGATGTGTTGATTGGCTGTGTGAAGGGATCAATTCTGATGCCTGGGACTGACTGTGCTTTTACTGTCTCCTGCCAGCAGACAGATGAGAGATGACCTCGCTATCACCCTGCCTGTCTCTCACCCTCTCTCTCTCTCCACCCTTTTCTCTCGCTTTCTCTCTCCATCTCTCCACCCTTTTCTCTCTACCGCTTTCTCACACTCTGTCTCTCTCCACTTCTCCCCCTCCATCTCTCTCCATCTGTCCCTCCATCTCTCTCCACTTCTCTCCCTCCATCTCTCCCTCCATTTTTCTTCCTCCTTCTCTCTTCCCCTCTCTGGCTCCAGTATCTGCGGTGTTGTTCTGACTGATCCCAGTCATCTATCAGTGTCCTGGTTGAAGGAACTGCTTTATAAACTGACTGAACTGGAGTTTCCCAAACCTCCCCCTGCTCCTGCCTCTATTCTGCAGTTTAACAAGAAAGGTTGACAAGCTGCAAAACCCCTCGCTGCAATCTATAGAACTGTCTTTGGTAGAGTCTTTGTCTGTTTGTCTTTGGACAAAAGGTGCATTTAGGCTGCTCACAACAGTCGCCTTTAAATGTGTCATTATTTTAGGCATCAACATTAATCACGTCAAACTGTGTGTTCGTGTTGTCGTGCAGCTTGCGGAAAATATAATGTTGATTCTTAATTCTCAGGCAATCTGTGCTGAACAGATTGGGTTTTCACACACACATGCTGGTAAATGTGTTGGCTTTCATTAATGGGCCTAATTAATTGCCTAACCTGCCAGTGAACAGGGACATGTCTGATGGTGGTAGATGTTTCTTTAAGGGCCAGCTATAAGTATCGGGTTTATGAGATCACTTGTTGGACCGTTTGTGGATCTCAGGTTCAAAGCCGTTTCTAGGATTAATTTGGGTAAAAATATAAGACTTCTCCCGTGCTTATTGCAGAATACATTGAAACTGTCATATTGATATATAATGTTATATTAATGTATACAAATCCATATTATATGTATTGTATAAGTATAGGTATAAAATGATGGAAAGGAAACCATTATAGTTGCACCCTCTTTGCAATGCATTTTAAAATGTCTTCCATGGCCGGGTCTGCCTACAAATGATTTACAAAGAACTGACTAATGTCTGATGTCTTCTGACACAAACAAGAGGGAGCTTGCATCCTGATCTACAGTCAGGGAATTCATTTACATGAAACCTAGCGGGGTCTGTGTGTGTGTGTGTGTACGTGTGCGTGGGTGGTGTGTGTGTTTATAAATAGCTAGCTAGCACTGGCCCCCCAGGCAGAGGGTCACCTCAGAAGCTTTAGGTGCGCTTCATTATGTGTTGCATCTCGTACATGAGGAGGGGTTAACGGTTGGAAGATGAGAGGGAGATGGGTACATAAGAAACACACACACAGTCAGAGTTCTTAGGATTTAACAACCGTGGCAGAGGAATGGTACTGCTTGCTGTGCGACATTAAATTATAAATGACCAAACTTAGCCCAGTTTTCTCTTTCTCTTTTGCTATGGCAGTTGTCAGCTGAAAGGGACTCACCAGAAATAAGACACTACGGCACACACACACACACACACACACACACACACACACACACACACACACACACACACACACACACACACACACACACACACACACACACACACACACACACACACACACACACACACACACACACACACACACAGGAAATTTGATCAGCAAACCACTGGAAAATATCCTGAGGGGCCCCGCCCCTCTGAGCGATACCAGCCCACAAACCAACAAAGGATTATGGTTGGATGCGATTATGATTAATCAATCACACACACCCCCTCTCCTCCACCATTAGCTAATAATGGCTGAGCCAGCTAGATGTGGTAATCCCACCTATGATCCCAGCAGCCCATCTGTAGGTACCCTGTCAGACCATCGCCTGAGGGATGCTGATTCGCATTATATTGATATTTTATCTTATTTAAAATGAAAACAAAACATATACTTTAAGGATTTGTGAAGTTCTCTTAAATTGCCATTTTACAAACAGACCAAGGATTTAAAGCCACTTGGCTCACTACCATTGATTGGAAGCAGATGCAACACATGTTTAAGTTGGCTCCTGGGCCAAAGGGCTGGGAACCACAGATTTAAACTCTGCCCATCCACTTATTCTTGTTGACAAAATCATAAAATCTTATTTTTTGGGCAGAACAGCTTACAGGGTTTAGAGTGGGTTTGCATCCTGCGTTGTCTCTAAACAGGGAAAAGACTGCTAAGCACCTCTGTCTCCCAGACAGTCGATGCTGGGGTAAACCCTTCGTGTCGATATCTGGGAGGGGGCCAGAGACACGCAGAGATCCGTGGGTATTCTGGCAGTCTAGACGCATACAGGCTGTGGTAATCAGGTCACATTTGAATAGATAACTAATTCCGTGACCTCCTTTTACATACAGACCCCTCTCTGTTTAATGTATGGCTGTGGAGATATTTAAGCACCCCTTACAGTGTGTAGTGTTTGAGTGTACAGCAGAGCAGATGATTATGTTATAACTTACAGTATAATGCCATTGTAGTCTGTAAATGTCATTTCATGGCCATGAAGCCATAACAATGAGACTGAGCAACAGTAAGAGTATGTGAGACACAAAGATGTGAAGAGAATAAATTCTTATATTCAAAGTAGAACAGGTGAATGAATGTTGTGGCTTTTATCTAAAATCCTGGTCATTGTAATATTGCGATGTATGTTTTTTCAATATCGTGGGAACATCGTCACAGAGGCTGCAGTATAATTTGATTAAAATGTAAATATTTCTAGCATTCAAAAACCCAACAGGAAAGGTTATGACCACCATGGCTACCTTGCTCCCGCTGAGCTCGCTATTACGTTGCATTGCATGATCTGTATTCTGCAGTTAAACTGACACGGAACGCATGGGCATTGCACTTTAACGTGGGGCCCCAATAGCAAGCTTTTCTATCTGCATTTACCGCTCCACCGACAGGAACCCAACAGGTCTCTCCTCCGCCGTCACAGCCAAACACTCTCCTTGTTCTGGGGCTCAGCCTTCCTGGCACCCAGCGCACGCACACGCCTCTGTGGCGGCGGAGAGAGCTCTCTGATTTTCACAGTGCATGACTTGTACACACACACACTTAATCATATACAAGAAGAGACACACATGCTGCCTGTCCCGTGTCCCCCGGGCAAACTCGAAATAAAAAGGATTGTGGGGGAGGGAGAGAGCACTAGGGTAGGGGGAGGGAGGGGGAGAGACAGAGACAGAGAGTGCTCCAGCCTGCTGGTTTATAATAGAACAGTTTAGAGAGGAGGCTTAGAAAGGTCCAGGGAAGATGGTGCTGGCTTGTGTGTGTTTAGTGTGTATGTGCGCAGAATAGTCCACATATGGTTTCATGCCTTTTAATATGTATTTTTGCGATGTGTGTGCGTTAATGTTGACAGTTTATATTTGTTTGGTTTTGTGTTTGTGTTTTTTTTGAGCAGATGCTGCATTTATTTTTGCTTGTTTGTAAATGTGTGTGTGTGTGTGTGTGTGCTGGCTGAGAGGGGCCTATTTAATGAGTTTTTTGGCCCTCTTGACCCTTCGAAAGCAGGGGCCCCACTCTGGCCCCTCTGACACAGCTAATGACCTGTGGCCCTCAGAGCCGACACCCTTGACCACGTATCGGACCACCAGATCAACCGAGCGATACAATTGGGGCTACCTCTTATTTGGAATGCCAGGGTGAAATACCACATTATCATGGCAATAATCCCTAATTATACAGCTCTAATCCACAGACCGCCTCACACTGCCTGGTCACACTCTCCTCACAGTGGGGACAGAATACCCGTTTGTTTCATCACCGTCAACTCGGGGTGGGTTGGATGGACGGATGAATGCTGAACATTGTGTGGATGAAAAGAGTTGCGTTCTGTGGCGGCAGGGAGCTTTTTTAAAGGATTATGAAAGAAGACACACACAGATCAGTGGTGTCTTTCAAGTCGCAGCACTGCAGGCTAAACAACCCATTTCAGTCTGTTCAGAACACTGCTTTGAGAGCGGATGATTCTGACCCGCTCGGGCCAACAGTTGCACCCTTCCTTGCACTACAGTATTGCTTCAGTCAATTAATGAGTGTATTAAGTAAGATTCATCAGCATCAGTCCCTTGTGTTTAATTAATGTGTAATTACTGTTGGTTTCCAGCATTTCTCAAGGAATTGCACTAATGCAACACAAATGACATCTCAGTGTCATCCCCTTTTATTAGTGTAGCAGAAACTTTTTCCCCAAAAGCCCCGTTGTCTTTAGAGGGGAGACGGGAAGCCACCTCACTATCCGCTGATCCCGTCTGCCTAGCTGACTTAGTCAGGTAACACGGCCATATTGGTTCTGCATTCATGGTGCGTTTTAGTATCCTCTGCGAACCGACTCGGATCTCGGATCTGACGCCACGCCCACACTTCAAGCGTTTTATTATTTCGCTCGGTCGTTGAAGGAAAACACGGAGGCCACCCGGAAAGCTGTTGTTCGCGGTAGCATTGGCAGAGTACCAGGCGCTCCAAAATAGGTAGGCTATAGGCCATAGGCAGAGATACGGGCGCAGTAAGGTATTGCAGTAATACGAGTGATTGAAATGGCCATTTAAACCACCAAAGCGGTCCAAGCACAATGAAAACAGTTCATGCTTCAAGTCACACTGGGCGCAGCCATCTTGAATTCAGTCACCACTGAGTTCAACCGAGATGGCGAGTTCGCCGTCCGAGGAAAAGGGGCGTGTTTGTGTGTGTCGCTAGGCAACGTCCTTGGACCTCCGAGACGGATGGATAATAAAACGCAGCATCAGTCCCCCCCCCCCCCCCCCCCAGCTAGCATTTAGACCCAAGATGAAACTAAGATGGCCGCTAGGTGGCGAAGACCCATTGAAATTCAAACTAGCATTCAACGTCATAGTCTCGAGATAACAGCGTGACAACAACACCGGTAAACCAGTAACAGTCAGCACAACATCCCTTGTTCATTATTTACCCCCCGGCTGATATCAATATTTATATTTACCTGGGTACAGTGGTACACGCCCAGACAGAGCTACTCCCTCCAGCAGGTCAGGCCAGGAATAGCACACCTCAATAATTCACTGTTCTCTGCAGTGAGGTGCAGCAGATGCTAGCGGAACGAGAGCGGAGGGCCGGAGGCACGCAAGCCTTTCTTTCGTGACTCACGAGAGGGTGACTACTGCGTTTCATCCTCTAGCGCCTCTATGACGCACTGCGATGACCACGCCTGACCAGACCGGGTCGGGTCGTTTACTGGACTTCTCGACCAGTGTGTGGTTGTGTGTGTGTGTGTGGTTGTGTGTGTGTGTGTGTTTGTGTGGTTGCGTGTGTGTGCGTTGTGTGTGTGCGAGCCATTCTCTCTGCGGAGAGCAGAATGTGAGGCATGCAGAGTGAGGTCAGTGGCGGCAGGCTGGCATGGGGTCCAGAGCTCCCCTCTGCCCACTCTGTCCCAACAATACCAGCCTCACAGCCCTGCCCTCATTACCCCAGACCACTGAGATGAAGACATGGAGTTTAGGAGAACTCTGTTTAAATCCCACCAAATACAAACACACACAGATGCACAGTAGCCACTGTCCAACAGTGAAATGTGCAAGAAAATACAGCATCTAAACGTTGTTACAGAATGCTGTGTACAACATATCAAGCATTCATTGTTGACATATTTCTGACTGTGTTGACAACTGGATGTTGACATGAAATCTGAACTGGTGCTAATGGTTAACGTCTCCCATTAAGATACACACTGGGCTAACGTTAGCGTAGCATCTGCTCCAAGAAATAACTAAGAGAAGATGATCTCACTGGAGGACGTGAGAGTGGGGGCCAGATCATGACTGGTGCTAAAGCAGATGGCTCTGGGGTGGGGGTCGTGTGGACAGGGGGGAGGGGTGGGAGGGGGTGAGGGTTCAAAAGGAAGAAAGAAGAGAGGAGCTTAGTGCTGAAGGGGCACGGTGGGTACAAAGAGGCCGTCTTTGGACCTTAAAGGACTGTTTTAGCTGCATTATTTTGAATGTCCGGGTGCATTGGTGCTAATTTCCAGTTGTACGGATGCTAATGTTTGGTAGCATAGATTTTAACGTTCAGTAACATGATGCCTCGTTGTTCAGTAGCATAACGGCTGCTAATTTTCAGTAGCATGCTAGCTAATGCGCAGTAGCATGGACGTTAGAGTTCAGAAGCCTTAGCATTACTTATGTTCCATTGGGCTCAGCGGAACACATAACACATAACCAGAGCCCAGCTGGTTGTCCATTTAAGCAGAACCATTAGTCATAGATAAACACAGGCTATAACGCAGAGGGGGAAACCAAGGCCCTATTAACCCATTCAGACCGGATCACGCATACGTGTGTATTTACCTTTAAGACCGGAACACGCATCTATGCGTAGTTACCATTGAGACCGGGAAACGCGTCTGTGTCATTTTCAGCAATGCGGTCTTTTTCAAGGCACATGACCAGTTATACTCACTGTGATTGGTTGATATATTCTTGGGGTGAGCGAACGAGATGCTTGGGATTTTTTTTTAATTAATAGCAAAAGCATTCTATTGGTCGAAATACACGGTGGATCATGGTTTATTCCAGTGGGAACATTTAAACTTTAAAATCGCCGAAGCGATCGAATATGGCATCGAACATGGCAGATTCGAGTTGAAGGTAGTGACATCGAAGACACTGAATTAGATAACTTAGATGAATTAGATAACTTGGAAGAATATATTTTACCATCTGATCGCGTGGTAAGAGAGCAATGGATTCAAGCGAATGTTTGGGGAAGAAGAGGATTTGAGCGAGTTTGAAGGCTTCGCGAACGAGTGGAAGAGTGGCAACTTTCACTCGCGGGAAAAGATTCCATTCAATCGCCAACCTGGCATAAAGATCGAGCTGCCAATGCCAGATGTTATAACACCGGTGCAGGTATTCTCCAATATCTTCACGGAAGAAATGTGGATGCGTCTTATAACGCAAACCAACCTCTATGCTGAGCAAACGCGGAGTGCAACGCCTTCGACAGCAAGTGGGATCCCGTCACAATCCCTGAAATGAAGACGTTCGTGGGACTGTGTCTGGCCATGGGGATACTTGAACTGCCATCACGAAGAGACTTTTGGCGTCAAAAGAAGTGGCTATTCAGAACATCCATTCCCCAAGCCATGTCAAGGGACAGGTTTGCCATCATCTGGAGGTAAGCTAATAAGAATATTGGAAATATTTTCGATGTCATATGACATGATTACAACAAAGATAATGATTTGATCCTGATACTAATTACAATACATTATGTCACAAGTCACTGATAATAATGGATGATTTGGATAATAATGATACATAAAAACAATACAAATGACAATTATAGATTATTCTTACGATAATAATTCATGTCTGATGATTATGATTTGATCCTGATACTAATTACAATACGTTATGTCACAAGTCACTGATAATAATGGATGATTATGGATAATAATATGATACATGAAAACAATACAGATGACAATGATAGATTATAATGACGATAATAATTCATGTCTGATGATAGATAATAAGTAGGTGATTATTGATAACTCAATAAATAGAAAAGACAATTATGGCTCATGATGATGGAAATAATTCTGTCAGATGATTGATAATGTATAATTTAAAAAATACATGACAATGAAAGCTCATGACAATAACAACAACATTAGTTCAATGTCAAACAATAAAACAATATTATTCACTGTCTAACTGGCTATGTACATTTTCAGGTATCTCCACTTGCAAGACAACAAGGCCCATGATGTGGACCGCTCAGACAAGCTCTGGAAAGTCAGATGGTTCCTTGACTACCTGAAAGATCGTTTCCAGGAACTATATGAAGTCAATGGCTTTGTGAGTGTGGATGAGAGTATGGTAAAATTCAAGGGGAGACTCTCTTTCCGGCAATATCTCCCTCTCAAACCTACTAAGTGGGGCATCAAGGTGTGGGTCATGGCTGAGAGCTCCACCGGGTATGTGTCGAACTTCCAGGTCTACACTGGACGTAAGGGGGGGGTGAGTGAGAAGGGCCTTGCGCACCGTGTTGTTATGGATCTGGCCGGACCATACTTTGGGTCCCATCTCTCCATTTATATGGACAATTTTTATTCTGGGGTCCCTCTCTTTGAAGAGTTAAAAGATCATGGCCTGGATGCCTGTGGGACCATTCGGTCCAACAGGAAAGGAATCCCCAAAAAGCTGGCTGCCATGGCCAAGCATAAGTACACGGTATCCCAGAAGGATGAGCTGACTTTCTGTGCCTGGCAGGACACGAAGACCGTCCTGGTCCTGTCAAACTTCCATGCTCCAACGGCAACAGGGACAGTCAAAAGAAGACATGGAGGAACCATCCAGACTGAAGTCACAGTGCCAGCATGCCTCGCCGACTATCAGAGGAACATGAAGGGGGTCGATCTGTTGGACCAGATGGTGGGCTACTATCAAATCCAGCATCGATCCAAGAAATGGTGGCGGAGGCTTTTTTTTAATTTCCTGATGGTCAGCTGCTACAACTCTTACATCATTGCAAGGAGTGCTGGAGCTAACTGTAGTGGCTTCAAAGATTGGCTGGAGGACCTTGCACAGGAGCTTGTCACCCCTGTGACAGCAAGGAGTGCTCCTCAGTGTGCCACAGCACCTGTGGCAGCCTCAGCCCAGCACGACTGTGAGAAAATCTACGAGAAAAGAAAGATCTGTAGGGAATGCTCACAGTCGAAGAATGGCACTGAGGCCCGTCCTGGTGCCACAGTCTATGGATGCAGGCAGTGTAATGTGCCCCTGCACATTGAGTGCTTTGGCAAACATGTCCGCCGCACTTGATGATCTGTGATCTGTCCATAACATGTTTACGTTAAAAAACCTGTTTGTTTTGGGGTTTGTTTGTTTGTTCCATCAAGAAGTGATGTTGATTAAAAAAAAATTAAATTACTGTTTTAATGAATTAATGAAATATGATTAATATAAATAATGAAAATGAATGAATCAATGAATAATATAATACAATAAAAGGAAATCTGTATCGATTTTTCAAAATGTACTTGATGTTTTTTGTTTATTGATTTTTTCAAAAAAATGCTGTTGAAGATTATATCAAAGCAGACAGTTTAGATGGAAGCCAAAGAGGTAAGCTCTTAAATGTTTTTTATTTTATGTTTCTATCTGCTATAGAGCCTGAGATACTAAGGCTTTAGTAGGCGTGGGAAATTTTGTCTCATTTTTCTGAAAACCCTCAGGTTTTAGTGGGTTGTTTCCAGAAAAGTGAATAGGCAAAAAAAGGCCTTTTTAGCAGGCGTTTATAGGCCTAAATGGGTTAAAAGACGTTTGAATCTAAAAGTGCACCACCAAAATAAATGATCATGAATAATGAAACAATACCAATCCTCTGTAGTTATCCATGTAAAGAGGACTTAAATGTACTGGAGCCGGCCCATCTCAGAGGGCCTCCTGCGCAACAGTTGGCCAGCACCAACCCCTCTTATCCTCTATCCCCATCAGTCTAATAGGGAGGCCCACCCCACTATTCCCATGGGGGCCATGTCAATCATCCTGGGAGTTACGCAACATCCAGCCAGTAGGATCCCAGCAGACTGCCCCCCCCCCCCCCCCCCCCCCCACCCCCCACACCCTCCCGCCACTCCCTGGACCCCTTTTCAATCAGTCAGAATGATACTGTGCCGACGCCTCCCCCCCACCGCCTCCGCCATTGTGGCTCTGACTGCATTAGCACTGCCGCAGCAGCCGTGACCCGACTGTTCATCACACAATAAGAGTGATGTTCTCAGGCAGAGGCTCCAGCCCTGATACCCACGAGCCTGGAGGAGAGGGGAGGAGAGGAGAGGAGAGGAGGGGAAAGGAGAGGAGAGGAGAGGAGAGGAAGAGGAGAGGAGAGGAGAGGAGAGGAAGAGGAGAGGAGAGGAGAGGAGAGGAGAGGAGAGGAGAGGAGAGGAGAGGAAGAGGAAGGAGGGAGAGGGAAGAGAGGAGAGGAAGGAGGATGCGAGTGGAGAGAAGATGTAGGAGAGGAGAAGAAAAGAGGGGAGGAGAGAGGAGAATGGGATAAAGAGGAGAGCTCAGGAAGTAGTTGAGTGGAGTGAGGGAGAGGAGGAGACGAGACATTGGGCCTTGGGACACTTAGTGATGGTGGTGGTGGTGGTGGGTGGGGCTGAGTGGTTTCATAGCAGGCACATGACAGCCAGCTGAACCCAGCCATTGTCTCCATCACCTCAAGGCTAACTCCGGGGCTAGCCTGATGCTAATTTGAGGCTCATCACAGATCACACATTTCCCAAACCCCCCCCCCCCCTCCCTGCCTGAGCTCGGAGGTCAGGACCCCGCCCGGTTCTGTTCACACACACAAACAAACTGGAGCAAAACAATGCCTGCTGCACTACAGAGCATTCCTGCTCCCTACACACTGGGGGAGGGGGAGAGAGAGACACGCTGGGAGAGAGAGACACACACAGAGAAACAGAGAGCGAGAGAGAGAAGGGGAGAGAGAGCCACATTGGGAGAGAGACACACACACAGAAACAGAGACAGAGAGAGAAAAGGGGAGAGAGAGAGACACACTAAGAGCAACATAAACAGAGAGAGAGGAGGGGGGGAGACACACTGGGAGAGACACACACAGAGAGGGACAGAGAGAGAGAGGGGAGAGAGATGGGGGGGAGAGAGACACACACACAGAGAGACAGAGACAGAGATACACACTGAGAGAAACAGAAACAGAGACAGAGAGAGAAAAGAAGAGAGAGACACACACTAAGAGCAACATAAACAGAGAGAGGGGGGGAGACACACTGGGAGAGAGAGACACACAGAGAGACAGAGACAGAGAGATACACACTGAGAGAAACAGAGACGAGAGAGAGAGAGAGAGAGAGAGAGAGAGAGAGAGAGAGAGAGAGAAGAGAGAGAGAGAGAGAGAGAGAGAGAGAGAGAGAGAGAGAGAGAGAGAGAGAGAGAGAGAGAGAGAGAGAGAGAGACACACACACACACAGAGCAAAAGAGAGGGGGAGAGAGAGCAAGAGAGAGAGAGTGGGAGACAGAGAGAGAGACTTTTGAGAGTGAGACAGCGAGCCAGACAGACACACAGAGAGAGAAACTAAGACGCAGCAAGAGTCAGAGAGAGGTGGAGAGAGACTTCTTGGACCGGCTGATGATGTAAGAGAGGCCCCTGACAACAGGCCATGGACTCTATTAGTTAAACAGCCCTCCATCTCTGAGGCAGCCGGGCACAACAAGTCACCCAGCCAAGTCTCTCTCCTCCCTCTCCCCTCTCTCTACTCTGTGTCTCTTTCATCCCTCTTCTCTCTCCTCTGTATGTCTCTCTCCTCCCTCTTCTCTCTCCTCCCTCCCCTCTCTCCCTCTGTATGTCCCTCTCCTCTGTTTGTCTCTCTCCTCCCTCTCCTCTTTCCTGTTTGTCTCTCTCCTCCCTCTCCTCTCTTTCCTTTGTTTGTCTCTCTCCTCCCTCTCCTTTCTCTTTCCTCTCTATATCTCTCCTCTCCCTCTGTCTGTATCCTCTCTTCATCTCTCTCTCTGCCTGATTCTCTCTACCTCCACATTAAGCATATATATGTAAGTATACATTGGGGTCTCTCCTGTCCTCCGCAGGGGGGAGGGTCCTGGTTGCTGCTCCCCCCAACGTGAGGTTTACACCAGGCTCAACGGGTCAGGGGTCAAAAGACGAAACCACCACTAGAGCGAGGCCCTCTACCAAGTCAGGACGGGTTTGCTCACAGAGTGCTCCCTGATAGCGTGGCAAAGACAGGCGCGGGCACGAGGGTGTGGGCCACCTGGTGGTGGTCACGTGACCAGGATGACACCGCTAATCCCTCCAGCTTCGTGCTGACAGAGGGTTAGTCCCTTGCACTTGCTTAACCTGTGCATTAAGGATACTCCATGTAACTGGTGGTCACCTCCCCTCTCAGAAGAAACAGCAGCAAATTCACACACACACACACACACACACACACACACACACACACACACACACACACACAC
>OLKM01001921.1:0-52500 GCA_900291075.1 Melanogrammus aeglefinus
AACTAAGTCGCTCACCACTACGGAGGAAAAGTGTGAGATGTGTTATGTCAGACCCTCAATTAACTGAAGAAAACTCGCGTTCAATATATGAGAGAGCTGCCAAGCACCTGCACCGAATGCAGCGTCATGATTTTTCAGAATATACACCAAGCTCGAGAAATGCAGATGACTATTCTACACTATGTTGCTGGTTGATTGACCAAGTTTGCACTGCACGCAATCCTAGGAACCAGCTCAATGGGCTTTGTACAATGAGTGAAGAAGCAGTAAGAGGAGCTCCACACAGCAGGTTGCTCTCAGAACATGCTCACTCCAGCGGAAGACATCTTTCTGGCTGCGCCGTTGTGGTGGTGTGCATGTGGCGCCCAAGTGCTCACAGTTTAAAGTTTGAAAATCTATGACAAGAGCAATCGTGCCCACATTTAGTAAGTTGCCAGGTCAGCTGACCAAATGATAGTAGGACACCGAATGGTGCTGAAACACCTTGCTACCGCCCAATTGCAAGCCAAAATCCCAGCTATTGGTCGCCGTGATAGAGTAACAGGCTGCTCATCTGGTGAACCAGCATCGACCGCTTTCTTGGCATGCTCTCGGGGCATAACAAGATGAAAGGTGACCACTATCCCAGACGGTCTTGGGACTGTGAACTTACCAATGCAGTGACGCTGATGCGCCCAAACAGGGGAGCACAAGTGTGGGGAAGCTCCTTGAAAGGCTCCATATCTCAGAGGGAAGATACCATACTGTGACCTTCAAAGTCCACTCAAACCGGAAAAGCATATGTAGGGAACAAACCTGTGTCATCAATGAGTGGAGACAGCGTGGTTTCCTGTGAAAGGTTCGTTGAACCCAAGTGCACAAGCCTGTAAACACTGAGGAGGGAATATGAGTTACGGCTGGATGTTTCACCCATGTGTGGCACTGAAGACCTCGAGCTCCCGGGAAGTGACCATGTCACCGACACAGAGCTAAAAGCACAAGGCCCAAAGCGTAAGAGCTAAGCATGACCATGATCCCTGATATCTGTAAACTACCACCCTTCAGGACAAGCTTGCTGGTCTTGGATTGAACGATATAGACATCAACTCTTGTGAGTGTCCCTGTATTGAAGAACCAGCTTGTGGAACTCATACAGCGGCATTGGAGATGTGTCTCCAAGGACGAAGCCTGGACCTTGGCGCCTGGCCCAAAGGGGGGAAAAAAACTTTGTCACCGCATTCATCTGACTGATGAGCCGCCCTTCCGTCTAGCATACCGCCCTGTCCCACAAGCCAATACCAGAAACTAAGAGAAGTCCTTCTCTGAGCATGGAAGAGAAGAACATCATACGCAAGTCATCAAGTGGAGTGGGCTTCGCCACCCCTAGTACTTGTTTGCGAAAAAAAATGGAGAGTACGCATCTGTGTGGGACTACCGGGCTTAATGCTCCGCACAGTGAAGGAGCCCCCAGTTATCCCCACCAACTGACTGTTTGCTAGGCGTTAGGGGAAATACCCATATTCAGCGACCATGGACTTCGACATCGGGTATCTACAATGGTCCCTATGCATGAACAGACAAGAAGTTACTGCCTTCACTAGCACCAGGCTAGGCCTCCATGAGTTCAACCGACTACCCAAGGCCTGTGCAACCAGACCCATCGAGTTCATGCGCCTCATGATGAGTGTCTTCGGAGACCAAAACTTCTTGACCCTGCTGTGCTACCTTGACGATGTTTTGGTCTTTGCCCCAAATGAAGAGGAAGCCCTGAACAGACTCGAAATGGTCTTTAAGCGGTTGAGAGGACATGGGCTTAAGTTGGCACCGAAGAAATCCATTTCCTTTAGGCGAAGCGTCAGGTTGCTTGGGCCACGATCATTAACGAGAACGGGCAGTTGCTACTGAATTTCTGAAAAGAACAAGTCATCCACAGACATGAGTGAAAAGCGGATTTTGATGATGGAGGATGGAGTCCACCGTCAGCAAAAGGATCAAGTCTTTCCTCGTATATGGTATATGTATTACCAGAGATTCATACCAAAACTGGTTCCAGCAGGCAAAAGCCCTGTTCTCCCCTGACCGCCGCTGCCACTGGAAAGCCAACGCGAAACAGGCCTCTCACTTCAAAAGGCCTCAGCCCAGGTGATTGGACTCAAGAACAGAGCAACTCATTCAACCAACTAAAGGCTGCTCTACTGAACTCAGTTGTGTTGGCTCATCCAGACTTTGGACGCCCTTTCATTCTCTCAACCGACGCTTCATTGGATGGATTGGGAGCTGTACTCTCTCAAGTCCCCGAAGGAGGGAGCAAGGCACGTCCCATAGCCTTCGCAAGCAAGGCTCTGACTCGCCCTCAAATGAAGTATCCAGCTCATCGGTTGGAGTTCCTCGCTCTCAAATGGTCTGTGTGTGATAAATTCAGCCATTGGTTAAAGGGACATTCCTTCACCGTCTGGACCGACAATAACCCGTTAACCTACATCCTCACAAAGCCAAAGTTGGATGCTTGTGAACAGCGGTGGGTGTCGAAGCTGGCTCCATACGACTTCGGTATCCAATATATCCCAGGCAGCAAGAACATCGTCGCGGATGCCTTGAGTAGACAACCCTTTGTCAAGCCACGGGTCAGCGAGAGACTTATAGCAGAGCCGTATGGAGCTCTGCTGGAAGAAGCGCAGCAGATCCGAGATGACAGGATACAGGATGTGTTTCGGCTGAGCACCAACTGCAAGATGTCAATGAGTCAAAATGGTGGATCTGAAGTGGCATGCAGTTCAATGAGCAGTGAAGAAGTGACAGCCGTCCTGGATGGTCAAGTTGAGTGGGTTGAGGGACCCAAAGGACGAGTGATCTCCTGGCTGGCAAACAATGTGCATAAGCTCGTTCCACCCAGGTGAAAGGTGCCCTTACTGTCTTCTCCTTAAAGAGCTCCAAGAACAAGCAACAGGAAGACACTATACTAGCGGCAAGAGTCATTACACTACGTGTCACGTGGTAGTAGACCATCGAGGCGAGAAAGAGTCAAAGAGGCCTCTCAAAGTCCAGAAAACTCTACAAAGCAGTGGGAAAAGCTCAAGATGTTGGATGGTATTCCTGTATAGAGTGATCAAAGACTCACTAACTGGAGAAGGCGTTCCAGTATGTCGTGGCTGCATCACTGACCAAGCAGGCTCTGCAGGGTGTCCATGATGAACTGGGCACCAAGGGACAGCATAGGACTCTATATCTTGCGAGGCAGAGTTTCTTCTGGATTGACATGGAACGAGATGGTCGTGAATATGTCAAGTCATGCAAGCCGCTGTGTGGTAAGCAAGACACCCGAACCTGAAGGGAGAGAGCGCCTCTCGAGAGCATCAAAACAACAAGCCCTCTCGAGATGGTCTGCATTGACTTTTGGTCAGCCGAAATCCCAAATGGAAAAACTGTCGATGTCCTGGTCATCACTGACCATTTCACAAAAATGGCTCACGCTTTTCCATGTCACGATCAGTCAGCAAGCAGGTTGCCCGTCAGCTCTGGAATCGATACTTCTGTGTCTACGGCTTCCCAGAGAGAATCACTCCGACCAAGGAGCCAACTTCGAGAGCCAGTTGATCCGAGAGTTACTGCTGATTTCTGGTGTGTAAAGATAGTCGAGGACAACGGCTTATCATCCCATGGGAAACCGGTGTGGTTGAACGCTTCAACCGGACATTGGGAAGCATGATCATGAAGCTACTCCTCCAGAGCCAAGCAAAAATGGCCCCAGATGTTGCAGACGGTTGACTTTCGGCCTACAACTGCACTGGCCCACGAGTCAAACAGGCTACGCCCCGTTCTATCTAATGTATGGGAGGATCCCCAGACTCCCAGTTGACGTTGATGTTCACACATATGTGGAGAGGACGTGACATCGCTGACTATGATAAATATGTCCTTAAACTGAGGGGGATAAAAAGAGGCATTATATCATCTGCTCAGGCCAATGCTGTCACCAGTCAGCAACACCAAACTGAACTGTAACAACAGAGGACAAACGGTCATCATGACATCGCTGAGGGAGACCAAGTACTCTTGTCAAACAAATGTGAAAGGGGACGCAAGAAATTGTCTGACAAATGGGAGTCTGTCCCGTACATGGTGGTCTCAAGAGATCCTAGGTGTCATACCTATCGGATAAGGAATACAAGCAATGGCCGTGAAAAGGTTGTGCATCGCAATCGCCTCCTGTGCGCAAACTTTCTTCCACTTGAGGTGGAAGATGAAGAGGGATTGTGACGCATCGTTACTGAGTTCTTCTGAGTCGATTCATGACGAGACACCAAGCCGCGTGTCAGATGTGGCGACAGGTGGATAGTTCACAGAAGAGCAGACATCCAGTTGGGTTCTGGAATAGTGCTTCTGTTGTCCAAACATGTCTTGACGATGATGAAGCTTGGAGACATGACCTGCGGAAAGTGTTTAGCCGGAGGTCAATGAGTGTGTCAAGTGTGGTCGATGAAACAGGCTGTAGCAATGACCCCCAAGCACTGTTGATCAGTGTTGTCTCCCGATTTTAGAACACAAGGTGGGTAGGCTGGTGAAACCTGTAGATAGACTCATTCCAGAACATGACCCAGAGGAAAATACTAGCTTGAGTGATGAACCTCTGTAAGCCATCAAGTACCTTGAGACAATTCTTTAATCCAGTGTTTGGGTTGAAAATGTGTTAGAGTAGCAGTGATAAATATTAGGTACTCCTTGTCTTTTGAAAGGTATATTTAAGTATTACCTTTATGAAGTAATGTGTAAGGTGGTGTAAAAGGCACCCTTTTTTGCAAGTGTACCCTGGAGGGTTGCGCAGCCCTCCTCGGCCATTTTCTCAGTAATATGAGTAACTAATGAGTTGCATAACGTGAATGTATTGGAGTGTTCTGCTAAAGTCTTAAGGTATTTTGGTGAAGTTCAGAGGGGAGTATGTAGCCGAGCTAAATTTAATTTTATTTTGTGTTATTTTTTTATCATTGTTCATACCTTTTTTATTGTGAAACTCCACCAAAAATGTGTCCTAGTTGTAAGTGGATTTCGTTGTTCCGTATGGCATGCCTTTTGTTTTCCCGGGGAGTGGTTTGGCGTGCACCTGTGTGTCTAGCGTCAGTGAGCGCTATGCACGGAGCTGGTGGTAGTCTGTTTGTGTCTCTCTCCGTTAGATTTTATATGTTAACCCTGGTTTGTTGCCCTGGAACGGCCTAGTGGTGGTTCACATGCTTTGTGACGTGCTTTAGGCACGCGGGAGAAAACTCTGGTGCTTTAGACAATTTTAATTGAACCTGTTGGAAGGGTGGATCTCTCGTGATAACTCGTAACCTAGCTTGAGCCGGTGGTAGCCTTAGTTTTTTTCCCGCCTTGATATTTCAAATGCGGTTTGTATTTATCCGGTATGTGTGTGTCAATTGTTTGCTTCCTTTGTTTTGTAGAGTGGAGAGTGATATCCCGGATTGTGTGTGACGCCCGGTGTTGTTGTCTCCCTTGTGAAAGGTATGGCCTGTTATGTGTCCTGTGGTTATGGTAAAATATGTTAAAATGAGTGTGAGAAAATGACAATTCTCTATTATATTTTTATTTCTTTATTAGTGTATATATTTTAAAGTCACAGGATATATGTGTCTACGTCAGGAGCGCTGATGCACGGAGCTGAGTGGAGAGTGATATCCCGGATGTCGTGTGTACGCCCGTGTTGGTTTTGTTCTCCTTGGAAAGAATAAAACCTCTAGTACTCGACTCCTGTGTTGTGCCTCACTGGAAGATACAAAGACACAAACGCAGAAAGACATTGGTTACAAATATAAATATATATATTATATATAATATATATATATATATATATATATTATATATATTATATATATATATATATATACACATACATACATACATATATATATATATACACATATTTATATATATTTATTTTTTTCGAAAATGGTCTATTAAATCGAAGATAGGTGAATGGGCGAGACATAGGGATATAGGGCCATACCGTCAATATGGATTTCATTCATTCATATATATATATATATATATATTTATTTATATATATATATATATATATATATATATATCCTTAAACCTTAAATCCCTCTTCTCCTCTACCTTCGCCTCTACTGTTCTGTCTTCACTACCTTCTATCGAACGATTCTCTCAACCAGTGGCGGATTGGCCGTCGGGAGCACCGGGACGTTTCCCGGTGGCCTGATGGCCCTCCTGGCCTGACTTGAATAGTCACCGGACTGAGTGACTGACGCCCGGGCCAATCAAATCGATCCGTCTAGTTACGTAATAACGCCGCTCGGTGACCTGTCGGCGTAACACAACAACCAATTAGCTCCGCTGTCTTCATTCCAGTAGTCGAGAGAAAAGGAGAGTCAGAAAAAGAGGAAAGGTGGAGCAGAGAGAGAGAGGGACAGAAAACGTAAAGCCCTCGCCACAGACGGAGCAAAATGTTGCAAAATAATGACAATGTTCACCAGAAGGGAAGGTCAGTCAAAAACGATTCATCGCCAATCGTTTAATCATTAAAATGGCGGCGGCAAGCAGTAGTAGCGGGAGCACAGAGGCTCCAACAGCAAAAAAAACACGACTGAGGTGTTCAAAAGTGTGAGATTTTTTCACTCTCAACGTTCCCAACAAGGTGGTTATTTGCAGACTATGCAAATTTACATTAGCGTACCACAGCAGCACTACGGCAATGCACGAGCATTTAAAAAGAAAACACCCGGGAGCTCTGGTTCAGGATGGCCGCAAACCACCGCAAGTTCTGTTGATTTTCCCCCTTCCCCGACCTGGAATGTTCGTTTATCAAGCAGTCGCAGTAGTATACCAAAGATAAAAGTTCGTATGTTTATTAATATTAATATTCGAATATATTCGAATATTTATTAATAATATTTGGACCATTAAATGTCTTCATTCCTTTATATGGTATAAAACTCGGCCAAAAGCCGAGCTCCGAGGGTTTGTTTACCAGCGTTGCTATGGTGACCGGTCTTGCGTGTTCCAACGGTTTATTAGGTATCTAAGCTGTCTAATCACTTCATTCACTGCCTCTTCCGTGGTCATTACAATATTATGAAATATGAATAGACTTTGTCGGGTTCGGATTTTATTACTTCTGGTGAAAAGAGAACTTGTTGTCATGTAAAAAAAAAAAAAAAGTCGTTCGATTAGTCGACTAATCGAGAAAATTAATCGCTAGATTAGTCGTTAGAAAAATAATCTTTTGGGACAGCTATAGTGCTTTATAGTTTATAAATATATTATATATATATAGTTATAGTATTTTATAGTGCTGACTGGTTACTCTTAGTGATCTACTTTATTGACACTAATGAGTGAATATTGTATTCTAAGTTCTTCTTTGTTGTTCTTACATTGTTGCTTGTTAAATTGAAAGAAATTAATATATAATATATAATATATATAATATATTCCAGTTTTGATAAATGTTTTATATGTTTTGATGCTGAAAGTAAAGTTAATTAATTGAACATCCAAGCTTAGTAGCCTATTTGTCTCTCTTTTTACAAATATAGGCCCATTGTTTTGTGTGTCTTGCCTTGTACATTTGTGTATCCTATGGCTGCTGTCCTCAATAGTTTTTGAGTATTCATCCATTGCTATAACATTTGAAAACAGGGTTTTCAATGAAAAATCATTATATTCAAATAGATAACTCATCGGTCACCCCTAAATCTCTTTTAACTATCAAATAGTGGTTAGAATACACAACTAGAGGGTAGAAAGGGTGGCCTGGAATGGCATCAAATTCCCGGCCTGAATTATTGTCCCAGTCCGCCACTGCTCTCAACTATCTACAGATGAATCTTCAGACACTCTGCTATCCTCCCTCTCCTCCTCCTTGGATTCCCTCTGTCCCTTCCACTCCAGACCAGCGCGATCCCTCACCCCCCCCCCCCCCTCCTTGGCTGTCCGATCCTCTGCGGACTTGTAGAACAAAGTTGCGGGCAGCTGAGAGGAAATGGAAGAGATCTGACTGTCCTAATGATCTATCCCACTATCTTTTACTTCTTTCTGATTTTACCTCTAGTGTGTCAACAATCAAAACTCCCTTCTACCGGACCAAAATCAACTCCTCTGCCTCAAACCCCAGGAAACTGTTTGCCCTGTTTTCGACCCTCCTCAACCCTCCCCCCCCCCCCCCCCCCCCCCCCCCTCCTTCCTGCCTCACTGCTGATGACTTTGTTACCCACTTTACCCAGAAAGTGAAGGAAATCAGCTCTTCTTTCTCATCCCTACCTCCATCCTCCCTCCACCAACCCCCTACTCCTCCGTCTTTACCCAATTTAGCCCTCTCACCTCTGACGAGGTCAATGGAATAATAGCATCTAACCATGCCACCACCTGCCCCCTTGATGCTATCCCCTCCTCTCTCCTCCAGGATGTCTCAAGCGAAATTCTGCCATTTCTCACCTCACTTATCAACTCCTCCCTCACTTCAGGCATTGTTCCAGCATCCTTCAAGACTGCTAGAATAAAGCCTCTCCTCAAAAAACCAACTCTTAATACTGCCGACATCCAGAACTACAGACCGGTATCTCTTCTTTCCTTCCTCTCTAAAACACTGGAACGAGCCATTGCTAACCAACTGTCCTCCTATCTCTCATCTAACAAACCTGCTCCGACCCTCACCAGTCATGCTTCAAGAAGGCACACTCTACTGAGACGGCTTCTCCTCGCGGTGACTGAGTCCCTCCGTGCTGCCAGAGCCTCTACTCTCTCATCAGTTCTCATTCTCCTCGACCTGTCCGCAGCATTTGACACAGTGAACCACCAGATCCTTCTTGCCACTCTTGCTGAACTTGGCATCGCTGAATCTGCTCTCTCCTGGTTCATATCCTACCTGACGAACCGCACCTATCAAGTGACATGGAATGGCTCCTTGTCCAAACCTTGCACGCTTGAAACTGGGGTCCCCCAAGGCTCTGTACTGGGGCCTCTTGTTCTCCCTCTATACCAGATCTCTGGGCTCTGTAATTGCGTCACACGGCTTTTCTTATCACTGCTATGCTGACGACATTCAGCTATTCCTCTCTTTCCCCTCATCGGATAAAGCCCTGATTGCAACACGCATATCGGAATGTCTGGCGGACGTCAGCACCTGGACAACCGGACCATCACCTGAGGCTTAACCTCAACAAAACCGAGCTTCCTCCCTAATCCCAGGGAAAGATTGCCCACACATGGACTTACTGGTCACCGTGAGAACATCACTGTATCTCCTTCTCCAACTGCCAGAAACCTTGGTGTGGTATTGGACAATCAGTTATGCTGCACCGCAAACATCACTGCGGTGGCCCGATCCTGCAGATTTGCACTTTACAACTCCGCAGAATCCGGCCCTTCCTCACAAGGGAAGCAGCTCAGCTTCTAGTCCAATCACTGGTCATCTCCCGCCTCGACAACTGCAACTCCCTCCTGCTGGACTTCCTGCCTCTATGATTAAACCTTTGCAGCGCATCCAGAATGCGGCAGCGCGCCTCGTGTTCAACCTACCGAAGTTCTCCCATGTGACCCCCCTCTTCCGGGACCTCCACTGGCTCCCTGTAGTAGCTCGCATCAAATTTAAGACGATGGTACTGGCATACAAGGCAGTCGATGGAACTGCCCCTGCCTACCTCCAAGCATTGCTAAAGCCACACACTCCAGCTCGATCGCTGCGCTCAACTACCTCAGCTGGACGTCTGGTACCGCCATCGCTAAGAGCTAACAAAGGTCGTTCAGCAAAGTCACAACTCTTCTCGGTTTTGGGACCTCAGTGGTGGAACGAGCTCCCTGCCATTCTCAGGACCGCAGAGTCGCTCACTATCTTCCGAAAAAGACTCAAGACTCACCTGTTCACAGTCCACCTCGACTCTGCATAGCCACCCTCCCCCCTCTGGCCACTATTGTACACTGTATTGTATTGTGTTGTATTGTATTGTATTATAGTACTTAACTGTGTAGCAACTGCAGTAGCTGCTATCATTGCTGTAACACGGGGAATTGGTTGGCTTAGTGATTGTTGTACTTGCACTTGGTTCTATGAACATCATTACTGTACCAATAGCGATATATTGTTGCACTTCTTATGACAAATGTACTTATTGTAAGTCGCTTTGGATAAAAGCGTCTGCTAAATGCCCTAAATGTAAATGTAAATGTAATTGTATATGTATGAAATATATTTTAATATTTAATAAATTCAATATTAAACCAATGCATTTCAATAGGGAGCTTATTTTTGACTTAAGAAGGGGGGTCTGGACTGCGCAGGATTCGTCAAAACAACAATCCTACGGGGGTTGCCACCGACCGCCCCCTTCCACACCAAGCTCACTGATTTAACGAGGCAGGGTTATTTCAAACAATTAATTAGAATTAATTATCATGTGTGAGAGGTCATTCCTCCTACTTAGTGCTTCCTATTTATGTCTAGTGTACACCCCTACTGTCCACAAGCACCCCCCCCCCCCATA
Source organism: Melanogrammus aeglefinus (assembly GCA_900291075.1). Lineage (NCBI taxonomy): Eukaryota > Metazoa > Chordata > Actinopteri > Gadiformes > Gadidae > Melanogrammus > Melanogrammus aeglefinus. Next base: position 10,473 of record OLKM01001921.1, read on the forward strand.
TGGATTTGGAGAATTGTTGCCAGGTCCCAGTGGTGGTGGGGTCATATATATGAAAGAGGGCATTCAAATATACTACAATGATCAATTAGGAGGCCGAAGCCCTAAAGGAAGTGATGCAATAGGTGACTGAGTCGAGGACAAGTAAGCTATAGACCTGGGGTCTCTTTTATATCAAAGAGGGTCTCAGAGGACACATATCATTATCAACAGGGGGGCTCCAGCCCTACAGGAAAGGCTCACACCGCGTCATCAAATGCTCCATTGAAACGCATCGGCAACAAGCCGTTGCTAGAAATTAATCTAAATTAGTTGACGAGATAGAATCTCTGTCCATTAGACCTTCAACCAGGCTGCATCTTGGGATTACTCTGTGGAAATTGTGGTTCTCTGGAAAAAAGCCAGCCCTAACCCTAACCCTAGCCCTAACCCAAAACCTCAGACCCCCCTCCTGCCCTCGGGGTCAGAGAGGGCCACGTTTCGGTGCGGGGGTCCCAGTTAGGCCCTAGAATCAGGTAGTCAAGTTTCAGTGCGGTAGGACCTTCCTATCTCAAAAACTGTCTTTCCACCACATTCTGATCCACTAGGTCTTGCAGGCAACACTTCTGAGAGGATTTGTCTAAAAACTTTTTTTCTGTAAGGGCACTAGAACTCCAAATCTCAAATATGTCTTTCTCAGGACCCTGGGAAATATGCACATACATTTTGGCATCTCTAGCTATCTTGAAAAGGCGGAAAAATGGGCGTGACCTCCAACAGTAAGGTACATGTGCATAATTCAGGTTAGTTTCTGGTCCCCATTTTTGGTGGGAAAGAGGTATGAATTTGGGGGCCTGTGGACAAGATTTTGAAGTCTGGGGTCAAAAGGTCAAAAGGAGCCGGCAACACGCCCCTTATGAGATATCAAAAAAGTGGGGGGGAGACTTTTCGTTAACCATTATTCCTTCATAATAACTATGCTATATTTATATTTCTGCCGTTAGTGTTCTTGACTACAAAGGTTTTATTTCCCCAGAATTGCATCAATTTTTCAGGTATATGCTTTTAAAAAAGCCCTTAATTCACTTGAGAAATGTGTGCTTGGAGGTTTCTGGATGTTGCATACTAATCAATAGACATTTGACCATGTGAATGAGGCTGCAGTTCAGGTTTATCAGAGGCTCAACGGGATAATGCCTTCTACAGGTGATCCTTAGGTTAAGAGTTTGAATCCCGAATATAGCATTATGAACCAGCTGAACATGACATTCGGCCATTGCTTTGCAGCTCACCTGAAAGCCGAGGCACAGTATCGCATTAAGTGGAACATCTTCATCATCTTTCCTTCATAATTATTTGTCATATTTATATATCTTCTATTAGTGTTTTGGACTTTTAATTTAGCTCGGACCACGTTAATCACCGCTTGCGGTTATTTATTTCTTTGTTTCTACAAATAAAAAGGAATAGGCCACAATTTAAGAGCATTGTTCACTCATGTCATTAACGCTGTTAGTGTTCCTACCTCCTCCCTATGGAGGGGTTACCATGGTTACCTGGTGTTTAGAGAACATGATGACGGTGTCATAGGAAGATGTCGCCCCTGTAGCTGGCGTTTCTCCCTCATGTTTGTGTGACCACTCTCAGCCTGACGCCACAGCACAGAGCTCAGACTGTTGTGTTCAATGAGGTGCTTTCAGCAGCACTTCTGAACCAGTGGAGCAACACACTGGTTCCAGCCAACACAACAAGAAACGTGCTGCGACAGGAAGGGGTTTCAGGTGTACAGGAAAGAGGGGAGTCTGAACCCACACTACCAGCCACTATTGACATAAACCAAATACTTCCATATAATAAACAGATTATTGTACAACAGACAATAAAGGACCCTTGTGGAACAGAAGCAGACGTCATTATAAGACTGGAGATATGAACCAGGGTTCAGCTGATTGGTTAGCTCCCCAGCCGCCGTGAGGCCAGTTGTGGACTCCGGTCGACAGGTACGACCCGTAGGTGAGGCGGTGCCGGGCCGGGAAGGGGCGGGGGCGGGGCGGAGAGGAGCAGCTTCTGGATGGAGCGCTGGATCTCCTTGGTCCTGAGGCCATACACCAGGGGGTGGAAGAGGGGGGGCAGCAGGGCGAACAGGGTGGAGTTCAGGAAGTTCCCCAGCACCGACACGCTGTCCCTCCGGTTGTAGAGCACAGAGTAGACGATATGGTGGAGAAGTTGATGAAGATGATGAGGTGAGGAGCACAGGTGCTCAGGGCTTTCCGCTGCGAGGCCTTGGAGGCCCTCCAGCTGACGGATAAGATCTTCATGTAGGAGAGCAGCACGCAGGCGAAGGGGAACAGCACCAGGCTGCAGACGATGAACAGGCCGTACACATTGTCCAGGTCTCTTCTGAAGCACGCCAGCTTCACCACAACCAGGTTGTCACAGAACATCTTGTTGACGGCGAAGCGGCAGAGGGGCAGCTGAGACGTGAGGTACACCTGCACCGCTGACAGCCCCACGGGGAACAGGTAGGCGGCGGCCAGCAGCACCCGGACCCGGGCAGGGGTGATGATGGTGTGGTACTGCAGCGGCTTACAGATGGAGATGTAGCGGTCGTAGGCCATCACCGCCAGGATGGCGTAAGCACAGGACCCATACACATTGATGAGGAGCACCTGCAGCAGACAGCCCCCGTAGGACATGAAGGGATCGCGGGACAACAGGCTTAGCATCACCTTGGGACACACAGCGCACGAGCCCACTATGCCATTGAGAGCCAGGTGCAGCAGGAAGGTGTACATGGGCTTGTGGAGGTTGGGGTCACTGAGGATCAGAGCAATCAGCAGAACATTAACACACAGAGTCAACACATACAGGAGCAGGCAGAGCCCGAAGAAGACATAGTTCAGCAGGCCTGGGGGGCTGTAGGCAGTCAGAGACAGCGCCGTATAGAGGAAGCTCTGGTTCATGGTGATGAGGAGCACTACAAACCAATCACTGCATCAGTAAAAGCCCTGAGGGTCCAACACCTGAGACTAATCCCATGCTGCCCTACGTGGGCAACATAGGAAACACTTTGGACATTTAAAGGAGTAGGAGCTGTCTGTCTGTCTGTCTACTCTCTGTTTGTCTGTCTGTCCTGGGTTGTGTGGCATCATCTGCTCTTCTTATAGTGTGATTAATGCACATGACTTGCCCTTAGCCAAAAAGAGATGGTCATGTGACAAACCTAGCCAGACAAATCCCTAATGCCTGAAGTGGCCCAGACCTCATTTTGGACTCATGAGGAGCTGAAGGAGGAGGAGAGGCCCAGACTGAAATCAACCCAATCAATATCTGCAGGATAAAACTGATTGATTTGTACATATGAACACAGTGCACAGAACCATTTTGGAGTTCTGCTAGATGGTATAAACCACCAGATTTAGCTTTCATTGGCCAAATTGTTAACACATGCAAGGATTTGATTTAGTGATTTTAGAGAGTTCGGAGAGCTTGATTTGTGCTAACATGTTGTTGGACGTAGTGTAGTGGAACCATCGAAACCGTTTGTTGTCTTGGTAACCAAACTACATAGGGTCTAGCAGAGCTTCTGGGATGTCCTTCAGGTGGGCAGCAGCCAGCCTCTCAGAGGACTGGGTTACCCTAAGGCGGGGAACCACGGTTCTCCGATCATTGAACCAGGGTTTCCTGATGTGGGGAACCAGGGTTCTCTGGTAAGGTGAACCAGGGTTCTCTGATCATTGAACCAGGGTTCTCCAGGCTTCTCTGATGGAGTGGTGAACCAGGGTTCTCCGATGTAGTGAACCAGGGTTTTCCAGGGTTCTCTTATGTAGTGAACCAGGGTTCTCCAGGCTTCTCTGATGTAGTGAAGCAGGGCTCTCCGATGTAGTGAACCTAGGGTTCTCCAGGGTTCTCCAGGGTTCTCTGATGTAGTGGTGAACCAGGGTTCTCTGATGTAGTGAACCAGGGTTCTCCAGGGTTCTCTTATGTAGTGGTGAACCAGGGTTCTCCGATGTAGTGAACCAGGGTTCTCCAGGGTTCTCTTATGCAGTGAACCAGGGTTCTCTGATGTAGTGAACCAGGGTTCTCTGATGTTATAAAGTTATGATTTTAAATTAGATATTTTAAGTTCATTGGTTTATGCAGAAATTGCTATATTTTGAATACTTATAAACAGAGAATAGAACTAGAAAATGCATTTCCTGTAGAAAATGCGTTGAGTGCTGTAGCGCAAGGTGAGGTTGAAAGTATGTTTCAGTAAGGCCACATAGTTTGAGATGCAAAGTAATGTTGAAAGGCTTGAATCAAGTGAAAAAATTCTAACAGAGTTCAAAAGTGGAAATTGACGCAACAATGTAAACATGCACATGATATACACAATATAAAATAGATGGAAAAAAATAAAGTGAACAATTAAACAAATACCTAAAGGGATAAAGTTTGAATACATTTCAGAAAACTATAACACAGCTGAGCAGTGTGTGTGTGTGTGTGTGTGTGTGTGTGTGTGTGTGTGTGTGTGTGTGTGTGTGTGTGGTGTGTGTGTGTGTGTGTGTGTGTGTGTGTGTGTGTGTGTGTGTGTGTGTGTGTGTGTGTGTGTGGTAGTAACTTGGAAAAGTACTGAAGACCGGATTTCCTTCCTTTCATAAGTTGAAAATGTATTCCTTCTCATCTATTCAATCAAGATAAGTTCACACATTGATGAGTCCTACACCGTGTTACTCTGTGGAGCCTCAGCTGTCATATGGCATATCGTTTTTGTAGATTGCATTACGTGAAAAACATCATTTTAAAGCATTGTTGATAGCATTTAGCTTCTACCGGATATCCACCAGATATGTAGCAAGCACCGAGCCTATCGCCATATTTATGAGTCACCAAAACCCCCTTTTTAAAAAAATCTGTTTAGATATAAATGAAGATCTATGTGTTTTGATGTGTTAAATGTTTGAACGAAGGTTAAAGGATTAAAATTGACCAAGTTACAAAGTCTGAAGTAGTTGAAGTGTCAGAGAAGTCAATGAGACCAACTGAAAATATATGAAGGGTATTTAAAATGATGGCATTTAACAGACGCTTTTATCCAAAGTGACTTACATCGGTTAATACACACACTGACACACCGACGGCAGAGTCAACCACACACTGAAAGCTTGTCAGGAGCAGTTAGGGTTAAGTGTCTTGCTCAGGGACACATCAACACTCATCTAGGAGGAGCTGGGGGTAGAACTAGCAACCTTTTGGTTGGTTCTACCTCCTGAGCCAAGCCGACCATCCAACTGTTAAATCTGAAAAAAGTATTAGCTTCAACACAAAAAAAACCAATATGCAGAAGCACCTAGCCTGTAGCAATATAAACGGGGGTCCTAACTCACAAATGCCCGATACTTAACAATCATATTCCAATCCATGGATCATTTTAGCTCCAGTGTAATAAGAAATACCTTAACCGTTTAACCTCTACATTGTGTTTATGGTTAATTATTGACGTTAGGTTTCAAGATGTCCGAAATAGTTAACTTTTAATGATAGCCACCTCACCGGAAGTCAATGAGACCAACTGAATATATAAGAAACGGCTTTAAAATTAAATAGTTGATTCTGAAAAAAGTATAAATGATATTGAAATTCGTTTAGATATGAACAAAGATCTAAGTGTGATTGGTAAATGTTTGACGAAGGTTAAGGGTTAGAAATTGACCAAGTTGCAAAGTCTGAAATAATTGAAGTGTCCGAGAATTGGCGGCCAGCTTCGCCATCCTCCCCTTAACTGCCATTATAAAAATGGACGGTATTAAGAGTTGGATATTTAACAAACTCTAAAATATTTTATTTAGAAAAGTAGTAGCACAAGATTCAGAGGAAAAATGAACATTGTAAAAGTCGAATCGAGTCTTGAGGTGAAAAACTGTGGAAGGAGTAGGAAACCAAATTTTGTAGAGAATAATAAAAAAGGAAAGAAAGAATAAAGCCTAAGAATAAAAAAATGATGAGCGCTGCTTGCAGCGCTCAACTAGCTATGACATCATAATGATTAATAATGATATTGTGGTCGATATATACTGTATATGTAGAGGGAATTTTATGTATTTATTTTTCGTTTCTAGAAATAAAAAAGAATAACCCACAATTTAAGAGCATTACATACAGGCTTATGTATTCTGTAGTGTGTGTATGTGTCCTAATGTCATTAACGCTGTTAGTGTTGCTACCTCCTCCCTATGGAGGGGTTACCATGGTTACCTGGTGTTTAGAGAACATGATGACGGTGTCATAGGAAGATGTCGCCCCTGTAGCTGGCGTTTCTCCCTCATGTTTGTGTGACCACTCTCAGCCTGACGCCACAGCACAGAGCTCAGACTGTTGTGTTCAATGAGGTGCTTTCAGCAGCACTTCTGAACCAGTGGAGCAACACACTGGTTCCAGCCAACACAACAAGAAACGTGCTGCACAGGAAGGGGTTTCAGGTGTACAGGAAAGAGGGGAGTCTGAACCCACACTACCAGCCACTATTGACATAAACCAAATACTTCCATATAATAAACAGATTATTGTACAACAGACAATAAAGGACCCTTGTGGAACAGAAGCAGACGTCATTATAAGACTGGAGATATGAACCAGGGTTCAGCTGATTGGTTAGCTCCCCAGCCGCCGTGAGGCCAGTTGTGGACTCCGGTCGACAGGTACGACCCGTAGGTGAGGCGGTGCCGGGCCGGGAAGGGGCGGGGGCGGGACGGAGAGGAGCAGCTTCTGGATGGAGCGCTGGATCTCCTTGGTCCTGAGGCCATACACCAGGGGGTGGAAGAGGGGGGGCAGCAGGGCGAACAGGGTGGAGTTCAGGAAGTTCCCCAGCACCGACACGCTGTCCCTCCGGTTGTAGAGCACAGAGTAGAAGATGATGGTGGAGAAGTTGATGAAGATGATGAGGTGAGGAGCACAGGTGCTCAGGGCTTTCCGCTGCGAGGCCTTGGAGGCCCTCCAGCTGACGGATAAGATCTTCATGTAGGAGAGCAGCACGCAGGCGAAGGGGAACAGCACCAGGCTGCAGACGATGAAGCAGGCCGGTACACATTGGTCCAGGTCTCCTTCTGAAGCACGCCAGCTTCACCACAACCAGGGTTGTCACAGAACATCTTGTTGACGGCGAAGCGGCAGAGGGGCAGCTGAGACGTGAGGTACACCTGCACCGCTGACAGCCCCACGGGGAACAGGTAGGCGGCGGCCAGCAGCACCCGGACCCGGGCAGGGGTGATGATGGTGTGGTACTGCAGCGGCTTACAGATGGAGATGTAGCGGTCATAGGCCATCACCGCCAGGATGGCGTAAGCGCACAAAGTATACACATTGACGAAGAGCACCTGCAGCAGACAGCCCCCGTAGGACATGAAGGGATCGTGGGACAACAGGCTCTGCATCACCTTGGGACACACAGCGCACGAGCCCACTATGCCATTGAGAGCCAGGTGCAGCAGGAAGGTGTACATGGGCTTGTGGAGGTTGGGGTCACTGAGGATCAGAGCAATCAGCAGAACATTAACACACAGAAGTTCAACACATACAGGAGGCAGGCAGAGCCCGAAGAAGACATAGTTCAGCAGGCCTGGGGGGCTGTAGGCAGTCAGAGGACAGCGCCGGTATAGAGAGAAGCTCTGGTTCATGGTGATGAGGAGCACTACAAACCAATCACTGCAATCAGTAAAAGCCCTGAGGGGTCCAACACCTGAGACTAATCCCATGCTGCCCTACGTGGGCAACATAGGAAACACTTTGGACATTTAAAGGAGTAGAAGCTGTCTGTCTGTCTGTCTACTCTCTGTTTGTCTGTCTGTCCTGGGTTGTGTGGCATCATCTGCTCTTCTTATAGTGTGATTAATGCACATGACTTGCCCTTAGCCAAAAAGAGATGGTCATGTGACAAACCTAGCCAGACAAATCCCTAATGCCTGAAGTGGCCCAGACCTCATTTAGGACTCATGAGGAGCTGAAGGAGGAGGAGAGGCCCAGACTGAAATCAACCCAATCAATATCTGCAGGATAAAACTGATTGATTTGTACATATGAACACAGTGCACAGAACCATTTTGGGAGGTTCTGCTTAGATGGTATAAACCACCAGATTTAGCTTTCATTGGCCAAATTGTTAACACATGCAAGGATTTGATTTAGTGATTTTAGAGAGTTCGGAGAGCTTGATTTGTGCTAACATGTTGTTGGACGTAGTGTAGTGGAACCATGGAAACCGTTTGTTGTCTTGGTAACCAAACTACATAGGGTCTAGTAGAGCTTCTGGGATGTCCTTCAGGTGGGCAGCAGCCAGCCTCTCAGAGGACTGGGTTACCCTAAGGCGGGGAACCACGGTTCTCCGATCATTGAACCAGGGTTTCCTGATGTGGGGAACCAGGGTTCTCTGATAAGGTGAACCAGGGTTCTCTGATCATTAAACCAGGGTTCTCCAGGCTTCTCTGATGTAGTGGTGAACCAGGGTTCTCCGATGTAGTGAACCAGGGTTTTCCAGGGTTCTCTTATGTAGTGAACCAGGGTTCTCCAGGCTTCTCTGATGTAGTGAAGCAGGGCTCTCCGATGTAGTGAACCTAGGGTTCTCCAGGGTTCTCTGATGTAGTGGTGAACCAGGGTTCTCCGATGTAGTGAACCAGGGTTCTCCAGGGTTCTCTGATGTAGTGGTGAACCAGGGTTCTCCAATGTAGTGAACCAGGGTTCTCCAGGGTTCTCTTATGCAGTGAACCAGGGTTCTCTGATGTAGTGAACCAGGGTTCTCTGATGTTTTAAAGTTATGATTTTAAATTAGATATCTTAAGTTCATTGGTTTATGCAGAAATTGCTATATTTTGAATACTTATAAACAGAGAATAGAACTAGAAAATGCATTTCCTGTAGAAAATGCGTTGAGTGCTGTAGCGCAAGGTGAGGTTGAAAGTATGTTTCAGTAAGGCCACATAGTTTGAGATGCAAAGTAATGTTGAAAGGCTTGAATCAAGTGAAAAAATTCTAACAGAGTTCAAAAGTGGAAATTGACGCAACAATGTAAACATGCACATGATATACACAATATAAAATAGATGGAAACAAATAAAGTGAACAATTAAACAAATACCTAAAGGGATAAAGTTTGAATACATTTCAGAAAACTATAACACAGCTGAGCAGTGTGTGTGTGTGTGTGTGTGTGTGTGTGTGTGTGTGTGTGTGTGTGTGTGTGTGTGTGTGTGTGTGTGTGTGTGTGTGTGTGTGTGTGTGTGTGTGTGTGTGTGTGTGTGGTAGTAACTTGGAAAAGTACTGAAGACCGGATTTCCTTCCTTTCATAAGTTGAAAATGTATTCCTTCTCATCTATTCAATCAAGATAAGTTTACTGATTGATGAGTCCTACACCGTGTTACTCTGTGGAGCCTCAGCTGTCATATGGCATATCGTTTTTGTAGATTGCATTACGTGAAAAACATCATTTTAAAGCATTGTTGATAGCATTTAGCTTCTACCGGATATCCACCAGATATGTAGCAAGCACCGAGCCTATCGCCATATTTATGAGTCACCAAAACCCCCTTTTTAAAAAAATCTGTTTAGATATAAATGAAGATTTATGTGTTTTGATGTGTTAAATGTTTGAACGAAGGTTAAAGGATTAAAATTGACCAAGTTACAAAGTCTGAAGTAGTTGAAGTGTCAGAGAAGTCAATGAGACCAACTGAAAATATATGAAGGGTATTTAAAATTATGGCATTTAACAGACGCTTTTATCCAAAGTGACTTACATCGGTTAATAAACACACTGACACACCGACGGCAGAGTCAACCACACACTGAATGCTCGTCAGGAGCAGTTAGGGTTAAGTGTCTTGCTCAGGGACACATCAACACTCATCTAGGAGGAGCTGGGGGTAGAACTAGCAACCTTTTGGTTGTTTCCACCTCCTGAGCCAAGCCGACCATCCAACTGTTAAATCTGAAAAAAGTATTAGCTTCAACACAAAAAAAAACAATATGTAGAAGCACCTAGCCTGTAGCAATATAAACGGGGGTCCTAACTCACAAATGCCCGATACTTAACAATCATATTCCAATCCATGGATCATTTTAGCTCCAGTGTAATGAGAAATACCTTAACCGTTTAACCTCTACATTGTGTTTATGGTTAATTATTGACGTTAGGTTTCAAGATGTCCGAAATAGTTAACTTTTAATGATAGCCACCTCACCGGAAGTCAATGAGACCAACTGAATATATAAGAAACGGCTTTAAAATTAAATAGTTGATTCTGAAAAAAGTATAAATGATATTGAAATTTGTTTAGATATGAACAAAGATCTAAGTGTGATTGGTAAATGTTTGACCGAAGGCTAAGGGTTAGAAATTGACCAAGTTGCAAAGTCTGAAATAATTGAAGTGTCCGAGAATTGGCGGCCAGCTTCGCCATCCTCCCCTTAACTGCCATTATAAAAATGGACGGTATTAAGAGTTGGATATTTAACAAACTCTAAAATATTTTATTTAGAAAAGTAGTAGCACAAGATTCAGAGGAAAAATGAACATTGTAAAAGTCGAATCGAGTCTTGAGGTGAAAAACTGTGGAAGGAGTAGGAAACCAAATTTTGTAGAGAATAATAAAATAGGAAAGAAAGAATAAAGCCTAAGAATAAAAAAATGATGAGCGCTGCTTGCAGCACTCAACTAGCTATGACATCATAATGATTAATAATGGTATTGTGGTCGATATATACTGTATATGTAGAGGGAATTTTATGTATTTATTTTTCGTTTCTAGAGATAAAAAAGAATAACCCACAATTAAAGAGCATTACATACAGGCTTATGTATTCTTGTAGTGTGTGTATGTGTTCCTAATGTCATTAACGCTGTTAGTGTTGCTAGCTCCTCACTATGGAGGGGTTACCATGGTTACCTGGTGTTTAGAGAACATGATGACGGTGTCATAGGAAGATGTCGCCCCTGTAGCTGGCGTTTCTCCCTCATGTTTGTGTGACCACTCTCAGCCTGACGCCACAGCAGAGAGCTCAGACTGTTGTGTTCAATGAGGTGCTTTCAGCAGCACTTCTGAACCAGTGGAGCAACACACTGGTTCCAGCCAACGCAACAAGAAACGTGCTGCACAGGAAGGGGTTTCAGGTGTACAGGAAAGAGGGGAGTCTGAACCCACACTACCAGCCACTATTGACATAAACCAAATACTTCCATATAATAAACAGATTATTGTACAACAGACAATAAAGGACCCCTGTGGAACAGAAGCAGACGTCATTATAAGACTGGAGATATGAACCAGGGTTCAGCTGATTGGTTAGCTCCCCAGCCGCCGTGAGGCCAGTTGTGGACTCCGGTCGACCGGTACGACCCGTAGGTGAGGCGGCGCCGGGCCGGGGCGGGGCAGGGGTGGGGCGGAGAGGAGCAGCTTCTGGATGGAGCGCTGGATCTCCTTGGTCCTGAGGCCATACACCAGGGGGTGGAAGAGGGGGGGCAGCAGGGCGAACAGGGTGGAGTTGAGGAAGTTCCCCAGCACCGACACGCTGTGCATCCGGTTGTAGAGCACAGAGTAGAAGATGATGGTGGAGAAGTTGATGAAGATGATGAGTTGAGGAGCACAGGTGCTCAGGGCTTTCCGCTGCGAGGCCTTGGAGGCCCTCCAGCTGACGGATAAGATCTTCATATAGGAGAGCAGCACGCAGGCGAAGGGGAACAGCACCAGGCTGCAGACGATGAGCAGGCCGTACACGTTGTCCAGGTCTCTTCTGAAGCACGCCAGCTTCACCACAACCAGGTTGTCACAGAACATCTTGTTGACGGCGAAGCGGCAGAGGGGCAGCTGAGACGTGAGGTACACCTGCACCGCTGACAGCCCCACGGGGAACAGGTAGGCGGCGGCCAGCAGCACCCGGACCCGGGCAGGGGTGATGATGGTGTGGTACTGCAGCGGCTTACAGATGGAGATGTAGCGGTCGTAGGCCATCACCGCCAGGATGGCGTAAGCACAGGACCCATACACATTGATGAGGAGCAGCTGCAGCAGACAGCCCCCGTAGGACATGAAGGGATCGTGGGACAACAGGCTCTGCATCACCTTGGGACACACAGCGCACGAGCCCACTATGCCATTGAGAGCCAGGTGCAGCAGGAAGGTGTACATGGGCTTGTGGAGGTTGGGGTCACTGAGGATCAGAGCAATCAGCAGAACATTAGCACACAGAGTCAACACATACAGGAGCAGGCAGAGCCCGAAGAAGACATAGTTCAGCAGGCCTGGGGGGCTGTAGGCAGTCAGAGACAGCGCCGTATAGAGGAAGCTCTGGTTCATGGTGATGAGGAGCACTACAAACCAATCACTGCATCAGTAAAAGCCCTGAGGGTCCAACACCTGAGACTAATGCCATGCTGCCCTACGTGGGCAACATAGGAAACACTTTTAAAGGAGTAGGAGCTGTCTGTCTGTCTGCTCAATGTCTGTCTGTCTACTTTCTGCTTTTCTGTCTCTCTGTCTGTCCTGGGTTGAGTGGCATCATCTTCTCATCTTTTATCGTGATCTTAATGTCATATGACTTGCCCATAGCCAATAAGAACTTGTCACGTGACATACCTAGCCAAACCAATCCCTAAGGTGGCCCAGACCTCCTTTAGGCCGCATCAGGAGGTGAAGGAGGAGAGATGAGGCCCAGACCTCCTTTAGGCCGCATGAGGAGGTGAAGGAGGAGGAGAGGCCAAGGCCTCCTTACATCAGAGAACCAATGTTCTCCAGGGTTCTCTGATGTAGTGAACCAGGGTTCTCCAGGGTTCTCTGATGTAGTGAACCATGGTTCTCCAGGGTTCTCTGATGTATTTAACCAGGGTTCTCTGATGTAGTGAACCAGGGTTCTCCAGGGTTCTCTGATGTAGTGAACCAGGGTTCTCCAGGGTTCTCTGATGTAGTGAACCATGGTTCTCCAGGGTTCTCTGATGTAGTGAACCAGGGTTCTCTGATGTAGTGAACCAGGGTTCTCCAGGGTTCTCTGATGTAGTGAACCATGGTTCTCCAGGGTTCTCTAATGTAGTGAACCAGGGTTCTCTGGTAATTGAACCAGGGTTCTATAGGGTTCTCTGATGTATTGAGCCAAGGGTTCTCCAGGGTTCTCTGAAGTAGTGCCCGAGGGGTTCTCTGGTGGAACCTCTTCCTAACCAGGTCAAACATCTCCACCAGGGACCTTGAAGCTCTTCTCACAGCCTGTGATGCACTGATCCTCGTAGTTTACTTTGACAATTTCTTAATGAATCCTATAAATAGATATTTTAGGTATATAGAATAAAAAGTTCTTTATTGTTTAGGTTATATGATAGGTAGATACCGCATGGCACGGTATCTATGGTATATAATATATGCATATAAATTATGAAATATATATATTATATTCTGATATACAGTGGGGCAAAAAAGTATTTAGTCAGCCACCAATTGTGCAAGTTCTCCCACTTAAAAAGACGAGAGAGGCCTGTAATTTTCATCATAGGTAAACCTCAGCTATGAGAGACAAAATGAAAAAAAAAATCCCGAAAATCACATTGTCTGATTTTTTAAGAATTTATTTGCAAATTATGGTGGAAAATAAGTATTTGGTCACCTACAAACCAGCAAGATTTCTGGCTGTCACAGACCTGTAACTTCTTCTTTTATGGCCGGTTCAGACTACACGATTCTCAGACATTCCTCCACGATTGAACATGTCACACTATACGATCACAGAGCCAGGAAATCGGGCGTCATCTCGTCGGAAGACTGGCCACACGACAAGATTCGAGGGTGCGATGCTCTTTACTGTATTATTCACGTTTACAAGATATTTAGAAAATCAAAGGTTTAGAACTGACATAAATGTTTTTTACATTTTTGTCATAAAGATTCCAGTAGTTTTTATATCTGCTCAATGCAGCAACTCCTCACAGTAGTTGCGTTACGAGTGATGAGCGATACAAATATACTGCCGCATTTCAACCAAAGTTGGTCTCCATTATGTTGTTTCCATTTTCTCTCGTTTTCTTCATTAGCATTCTTCTTCTTGCTCTTGATCGCATTACATTTTTTTTAATAGTTACTGTGTACTCAGCGTAGTGCAGTGAAGTCAGTTGGTAAACACTGAGCTCCAGCTGTTCGTAGGGTTCCTTCACGCAACTGGGGGCGGGGTTCCCTCATGATGGCTACGTCATGTGATTCCCCAAAAAATTCTGACATGCCAAACTTTTCGTCGTGGGGCTTTCGAACGTCGCAGACGAAAACATTATAGATCGCAAGCATGTTACATTACAAGACCTCGTCTCGTCGCCGACCTGTCAAAATCGTGGGTACGGGGCAAAATCGGGCTGAAATCGTGTAGTCTGAACCAGCCATTAGAGGCTCCTCGGTCCTCCACTCGTTACCTGTATTAATGGCACCTGTTTGAACTCCTTATCAGTATAAAAGACACCTGTCCACAACCTCAAACAGTCACACTCCAAACTCCACTATGGCCAAGACCAAAGAGCTGTCAAAGGACACCAGAAACAAAATTGTAGAGCTGCACCAGGCTGGGAAGTCTGAATCTGCAATAGATAAGCAGCTTGGTGTGAAGAAATCAACTGTCGGAGCAATTATTAGGAAATGGAAGACATACAAGACCACTGATAATCTCCCTGGATCTGGGGCTCTACGCAAGATCTCACCCTGTGGGGTCAAAATGATCACAAGAACGGTGGACAAAAATCCCAGAACCACACGGGGGGACCTAGTGAATGACCTCCAGAGAGCTGGTCCCTCTGCTAAAGCCTGTGCATGTCCGGGCCCGTTTGAAGTTTGCTAGAGAGCATTTGGATGATCCAGAACAGGATTGGGAGAATGTCATATGGTCAGATGAAACCAAAATAGAACTTTTTGGTAAAAACTCAACTCGTCGTGTTTGGAGGAGAAAGAATGCTGAGTTGCATCCAAAGAACACCATACCTACAGTGAAGCATGGGGGTGGAAACATCATGCTTTGGGGCTGTTTTTTTGCCATGGGACCAGGACGTCTGATGAGAAAGAATGAATGGAGCCATGTATCGTGAGATTTTGAGTGAAACCCTCCTTCCATCAGCAAGGGCACAGAAGATGAAACGTGGCTGGGTCTTTCAGCATGACAATGACCCCAAACACCCCGCCCGGGCAACGAAGGAGTGGCTTCGTAAGAAGCATTTCAAGGTCCTGGAGTGGCCTAGCCAGTCTCCAGATCTCAACCCCATAGAAAATCTTTGGAGGGAGTTGAAAGTCTGTGTTGCCCAGCGAAGGCCCAAAAACGTCACTGCTCTAGAGGAGATCTGCATGGAGGAATGGGCCAAAATACCAGCAGCAGTGTGTGAAAACCTTGTAAAGACTTACAGAAAACGTTTGACCTCTGTGATTGCCAACAAAGAGCATGTAACAAAGTATTGAGATGACCTTTTTGTTATTGACCAAATACTTATTTTCCACCATAATTTGCAAATAAATTCTTTAAAAATCAGACAACGTGATTTTCTGGATTTTTTTTTTCATTTTGTCTCTCATAGCTGAGGTATACCTGAGAAAATTACAAGCCTCTCTCATCTTTTTAAGTGGGAGAACTTGCACAATTGGTGGCTGACTAAATACTTTTTTGCCCCACTGTATATTATATCGATATATTATATATATATATATTATGATGTGCACATTATTATAATATATATATTATGATGTTATGATCCATTATTACATAGTGATGAACCAGAGTGGGCCGTGAGGCTCTCAGGTCTGAGCCTAATACTGTTCTCTTCTCTAGAGACTCAATGTTTCAAACGTCTCATCCTCCGCCGTCCTCGTTATTGACCTCTCATCCCATCCTCCTCCTCACAAGTGGCGACCTACAATTGATGTGTGCATTGTGTACCCGGAGCATTCGTCTTGATTACTGGTTAGAAGCAATCTTGGTGATGATCTGTGGGGAGCTGTCCGCTGTTGGTTCGTCTGCTGTGTCACTCCTGAGAAGACACGTGCGTCCTGCTCACTGTGCGGCTGTGTGTGTGTACGCGTGAAGCAAACAAACTCCATTTGGGGCACACAGGGTCCGCCTTCTCACGAGGGAGCGCACCGGCTTAATTGGCTTCAAGGTGTTGCCCCTCCAGGTGGCTCCCAGTCCAGTAGTCCAGCCCGCTGCGACCCCCCGGCCCGCTGGGACCCTCCGGCCCGCTGACACCACGCTTCAGGGATGACTCGTTGCATCATGCTAACGAGGTCATTACCCGGACGTTTACATCGGACTCATGACAAACCTCTCGTCCTGCCTCACCCTAACCCTGCAATTAATACAGAACCAATAAAGATATTATTGGTAAAAATAAAAATATTATTATATCAACAAGCTGCAACATATCTTCATCCAACAACGATATAAGTATATATATATATATATATATATATATATATATATATATATATATATATATATATATATATATATATATATATATATATATATACATATATATATATATATATATATATACATATATATAATATGTATACATATTTATATATCATCATCATCAACTATTATTATTAGACTCAAGGTCCATTTTAAAAGACAAAAAATAGACAACACACACATGGATTAGAATAAAAACATTCCCGCCTCTTATAAAAGCCATTTATATCAATGTCTCCAAAGGTGTGAAAGCATACTGCACTATAACTTGGGTTTGATAGCAGCATTATAATTTAATTCTTTGAGTCATTCAATCGACCAATAAATCTGTACATGGGTTCCTCAATTAAGCTTGTAAGGTGTTAACTCCTGCATTCACAAGTAGCTCACTTTCACTTCTCCACCTTGGCTTTTTAAGTAAGATCCTAAAGCAATCATTGTAAGAAACCTGATGTCTGTCATACTTGTTTTCACCCCATAAGGGGCAGTATAGAGAGTGCAATAAGCTCTAAAGAGACATACCCTTTAATCAGAACATATGAAATGTTTTTGCCAACATATTAGCTTGGGCAATGGGCATATAATGTACGACAAATGTCATCGTCAGAAATTTGTTCTGTTATAAAGTGCCCGAGGTATTTGGCTTGAGAACAAACAAAGTTCTTCCCCAGAAAGATACAATTGTGGAAAGTGGAGGTCCTTATCTCCATTTGCCCTACATATCAGACTGCTCTTATTTGAATTATATTGCACATCATGTTTGGCACCATATTCTGTACACTTATTTAACAACCCAGCACTACTGAGAGAGAAAATGACCAAATCATCCACAGACATTAGATGTTTTATCACAGTGCTGCCAATCATACAGCCAGTTCTCCAGCCGCTCAGTTGGTCAGATAAATCGTTCATATAAAGATTGATGAGGGCTGATGACAGTAGACCCCCATATATATATATATATATATATATATATATATATATATATACACAATATACAATATAATAATACTGATGAACAAGGGACAAGTAGGACTTGTTTGAAAGAGCAAATATACAGAAAACCTTGATATCTTGTAATTGGACCATAGACTATATAAAGTCTTGCCTATTTTAAGGTGCATGGTCCAACGTCTATGGTTCTTCTTTTTATGGTAGAATTATCGCTTAAAAGATCTGTGGTAATAAAAAGGCCCCCGAGAAACTCGACCAGTAAAACTCAGAAGGCAGGTGTCAAGGTACCATCCCCAGAGACTTGATTTTTATATTTTATATGTTTTGTATTGGTTGGATTTGTTCACGTATGCAGACTTTGGATTTGGCATAAGCAAAACGATTAGTAAGAATCTGATTGTAGACACTCAACCCACCTCCCGTTTAGGTAATATAGTCGGAATTATCTGAGAGCTTCGGTCATGTAAAAATGTAAGCATTCTTGAATAAATGTGTACAGCATGAATATATAATCAAACATATACACATACAGAGAACAATATTTTCTGCATCATACTTGAGACATCATGTTTATGCTGTGTTTAACAAACCTCCTGCGTGTAAGATTGCTCTTTAGAGATAGTAGAAACAGCTTATAATCGTTTGTATTGCATTAGACAACATAATGCTCTTTACTTTTCGGAACAGAATGCAGCACGAGTTGGGCTTTTCAGTGTATAACAGATAAATACATTCATTGGTGAATGAATATTACACGGGACGTGAAGGTACCAGTGGCGGTCGTGGAGGTGTTCTGGGGCTTGTGACGTCACAACCAAAGTGTTCAGAGAAGGAGTCCAACAGGCGGGGCAGCACTTCCTCCACCCTCACCGCTTGGCCCAGCTCCTGGCTCACAGAAGTCACGCCTTTACCCACAATGCCGCAGGGAACAATGTGTTTGAACCACGACAGATCTGTGTTGACGTTGAGGGCCAGGCCGTGAGATGTGATGTAGCGACCGCAATGGATCCCTGGAGCACAGAACACAGTGTTTACACCTGATTATTAGAGTTGAAACCAGATTAACAGACCAGGAGTACAGAACACAGTGTTACACCTGATTAGTAGAGTTGAAACCAGATTAACAGACCAGGAGTACAGAACACAGTGTTACACCTGATTAGTAGAGTTGAAACCAGATTAACAGACCAGGAGTACAGAACACAGTGTTACACCTGACCTGATTAGTAACAGTTGAAACCAGGAGCGGAGAACACAGCGTTTACACTAGATTAATAAAATGTTCAAACCAGACTGCTAGTAACTAGCAGTCTGAACCTTTGAAACTTTTTCTGAAAAAGTGGCGGAGACCATTGACCTCGCGGCATCTTGGGTTCCGTTGCTTCTTTACCCATAAAAAGCTACAGTCACTGTTAAATTAGGCTGATTTACCTTTGATCATTTGCTATTAGGCTATAGGATACTGTGTAAAACGCTGTTACTCTTAGTATCAAGAAAAGAAAGACCCACCGGTGGGGTGAGAACTTATGTTTTATTTATGTTTTTGCTATAATGCATACGTGCATGGTGCAGAAAATGAACAACAGCGCCCCCTGGGGTCACACCTTTCGGTGGGTCGCAGAATTCGGTGTAACACCCGCGGCGCCCCTGAGTTGAAACCAGTTAATTTGAGTCAACTATTGTGTCATTAGTTGAGACACGTTTAGATAGTGTGTAGTGTGATGTGTCATTAGCCTCCTGGCAAGCCAATGAATAGGCTTTCTGATCACTAAATAGTAAACATTAAAAGCCCTATTTTTCTATCGATAGATCTATTGATTGCTTGGTGAACTATGAGGCCATGTGTCCGGTCTCTTCAGGACGCCTGGCCCTGCACCCAGCTGAGGGGTGGTCGTTACGCACCGATAGCGCAGATCTTGTTGTCCCCAACCCACACTCCGGTGTCCGGGGAGGTCGACGCCTCGATGCCCAGTTGACCGCACAGCCCGATGACGGTCCGCTCCAGCTGACCGACGTACCAGCGCAAACTCTTCCTGAAGCCCCGGAGGTCAAGGACCGGGTAGCAGACCAGCTGGCCCGGCCCATGGAAGGTGATCAACCCGCCTCGGTTCGTCCGGAAGAACTCGGCTCCCAGCAGGGCCAGCCTGCGCTCCTCCTCGGCGGGGTAAGGAGCCTGGCGGATC
Source organism: Melanogrammus aeglefinus (assembly GCA_900291075.1). Classification (NCBI taxonomy): domain Eukaryota; kingdom Metazoa; phylum Chordata; class Actinopteri; order Gadiformes; family Gadidae; genus Melanogrammus; species Melanogrammus aeglefinus. The sequence goes on from OLKM01001921.1 coordinate 30,036, forward strand.
CCGATGGTGAAGACCGGCGGGTGTTCGCACACCAGCAGGGCGTCGGGGGCCGGGCGGCTGGGATCTCGGTCACGGTGTCGCTGGACGAAGCGCTGCTGCTCGAGGAGCGCCTGGGAGTAAGAGATCCGCCCGAGCTGGACGAGCTGCACCGCGGCTCTGGGGCTCTGCATTCCGGCCAGTCTGACCCGGTCCCCCGGTCTGTCCAGTCCCCTCTGTGGGTCAACATGGAGAGGTCAGCCGGTCTCACTCAGATTTCAGACTCCCCAAGTCCCGGTTGTTGCTTGTTTTTTTTTTTTTAGTTATGTGGAGATGAGTATTATAGTATTGTGGTAATGTGTATTACCGCCCCCTGCTGGGCGGGAGTGTTTAACGATTCTGTTCAAAGATAATATGAATAAAAATCATTACAAAAACAATAGGGATCCAATCCTGTTGGCTTGGACCCCTAATTAGGCTTGTTTAGTCCCCGTGAAACTACTAAAAACGTGTGTTATCCTCCTCAACCAAGCTGAATCCAGAAGCCGTAGACAGAGTTTTACCTATACGATGTTTTAAGTGTGAGTTCGCCTGCAATCCTTTTCACCGAATGTATTTTTACGTCCAATCTTTTTGTGGTGCTTGCCTTATAAACTATGAACAATATAAAAAAGTTTCAATACTTTTGTTAGTTTCAAATATCAGGTTTTCTTGACTGGAGCCTCCTGTTATAAACCCGTCGTCTGTCTCCCCCTGGCGGCCGACCACCGCCGACACACCAACATCCCTGGTTCAGCCAACACACCAACATCCAGACATCCATTGAAACCACCAAAAGAGGATAGGACGATATTAGCCCTAACACTTACTTACCCTAACTTAAGTGATCAATTTAATTAAAATAATCTGTTCGGAACTCCTGTCCTTTCACATCGTATCTGTTGATACTGCGATATGAACAAACGGAGAGCTCATGTAGCTCTAAACAGTTTTTATTTTCTTCTGTAAGAGTAAACTGATCTCAGTAACAGAATAATGACGTTAGATTAAGTTAGAGGATCGACTTTTCTCGGGCTTTCGAGAGAAAACAGGTGACCCCCCCCCCCCACACACACACACACACACACACACACACACACACACACACACACACACACACACACACACACACACACTATAATAATAATAATAAGAATAATAAGAATAAGAATAATAAGAATAAGAATAAGAATAATAAGAATAATAATAATAAATAAAGCTGCATACAGCAATGTGGGTGTCAAGCATAATGGGACACGATAAACGAATTCTACTGGACGGACGTAATCGGCTGGCTACATGACGACCGTCTCGGTAATCGGTAATAACGACGGCTGGTGGAATGAACTGCATTATGCGAGTACGCGTCAATGTTTACCAAATGGAAAAATGACCCTACCTAGTGGTAAGGGCGCATTATTGTCTGCCCGACAGAACAAGTGACACAAATACATAGGGGTATTCGGAACAATATCCCTAACAGAGACACAATGTAAACAAGCATACACTCATAAGACTATGAGCCAAGTTTGGTTTGGATGCATGAAGGCCTTGCAGAGAAATGAGCTCACTTCCTTTTTGACGGTCCCCCTGAGATCGAAGGTCACCAAAATGTTTGGATGTCCCCAGAATGATGTCATGAGTCTATGTTCCAAGTTTGGCTATGCTAAAGAGTTGCTGAGAACAGGCTTACTTGCTATTTGGCAGCTTTGCCATCAAGTTTGATTGGCTGTCACTGCCAAACGGTTTAGAATTAGAAAAAGCGGTTTGCCACGTTTGTTCAGCTTGGTCTGAAGATCATATAGGGCAAGTTTCATGATGATTGGACATAATCTGTGACCTGTGGATATGTAATATTGATTTTGACTACTTTCAACATGGCGGCCAATTTGTGATGTTGCCATGAGAAATATTTTATGAGCTATACAGGGCGGTCTGACAGTATCACCAGACATTGAAAATAAGTTTGAAATATACTCATGTGAAGAGAGAGGAGTTAAAACACGTCTTTGTTAATTATAGTGCCCCCTAGAGGTCAATGGTCAACAAATTGGCTGAGATATTGGCGTATTTCCGGTTGTCGCAGATATTTCTGCACTTTTTTTTTACTAGTTACATGGGGAGGATGGATAATATGACCAGGCATTGAACATTTATTTGAAATATACTCATGTGAAGAGAGAGGAGTTAAAACACATCGACATTAAAAAACAGCGCCCCCTAGAGGTCAATGGTCACCAAATTCGTTGATTTGTCACCATGATGAGGTCATGGATCTATCTACCAAGTTCGGTTACGAATTACGATATGTCGAAGTGATGCTGAGGAATCGGCTTAATTGCGATTTGGCCAATTTTTTCCGGCTATCGCGGCCAATCGGTTTTGAATTTGAATATGCAGTCAAGTGTTTTTTATCAATCACGAGCTGTAGATCAAATTTGCCAAGATTCGAGATAATTGGGCAAAATTTGTGATAGCTCGATTTTGACGGTTTTGGACATAAACCAAGATGGCGGAAAATCCATCATGGCGGGAAATGACGTCATAGGGTGCGTTGATCTCGGCTTGGTTCAGGGATGGTTCTTGGTTTGGTTCTAATTTTACGTGGTTTGTGAATATTGGTAGAATGGGTCGAAAGTTATAAACATGAATAAATGCGCAACTTTGACCTGTTGTTGGCGCTAGAGCTGTTGGGCTACCGACCTGAAATTGGCTTGTTGAGCTAATGGGGCGGTCTTGAACCGTATGCAAAATTTCGCCAAGGCGTTCTATGGGCTGCCATAGACTCCCATGGAAAGATAATAATAATAATAATAATAATAATAATAATAATAATAATAATAATAATAATAATAATCATAATAATCATAATAATCATAATAAATCATACAATAATAGTAGTACTACGTGAATTCATACAGAAACACAATAGTGCTGTCTGTCTGTCTGTCTGTCTGTCTGTCTGTCTGTCTGTCTGTCTGTCTGTCTGTCTGTCTGTTATGTATTGAAGGTGTGGACCGGGACGGGGCGCTCGGTATGGCCGCTCGGCGGAGAGGGAGGGGGCCGACGGGGGGCGGGGTTGTTTGTTTTCAAACTGAACCAGAAGGAAAAGAGCAGCGAAGATGGCGGCCGCGGCGTCTGCCGAGCGTCCCGCTGAAGCGGAGGAGCTGTGCCCGGGGAGCGGGCCTCTGCTCCGGCTCAGATCGGCGTCCGACCCGCAGGCCCGGGCCCCCACGGGGGAGTTGAAGTGTCCGGCGGGGTGCGGGGGGGACCTTCGCGGTCCCGGGCCCGCCGCCCTGCCCCGCTGCGGACTCTCCGCCTGCCTCCGCTGCTTCCAGCGGCCGCGGAGCGGTCCCCGCTGCCGGCTGCGGGGTTCCTGCCGCCGGCCGGGCAGCGAGACGGGCCCGGCGGTGGAGCCGGAACCCTGGGAGCCAAGCAGGAGGAGCCGCCCGGAGCGCTGCAGGAGCAGACTCGACCGGAGAAAAGGTTGGCTTTAGACTATAATTCGTACCATTTGGCTCCGTTCACTTAATTAGTCGTCAGGTATATTTACTGTTTAACTCCTCATCATGGAAGAACTGCTCTCAAAACCCATAACCCCCTTGGGGTCAGTAAAGTTGGATGTTTTCAAAGGACCCCCTCGGGGCCAGCAGTAGACCCCCAGTCCCCCGCCCGGTCTGCTCTTTGGGGTCCGGGTTGAGGGAGGAGGTCGGGGTCTACCGTCGGGGTCCAGGTCTTGTGAACTTGTCCGGACTTGTTTCCTCAGCTCATCTCTTTATCTCCATCGGGAAGTTGCTCTCAACTCACTCCATCAAATTAGTTTTTTACTTTTCCACAATAATGTCACCTCATTACCGTCGCATATTATTAGAGCATTTATATCGTAGATAAGAGCCAAAAGTCTTCTTATCGCCAGGTTGCTGAAACATTAGCTCACATCCAAACCAACCAAACTCCTTCATGATACGTTCTATAATATGTATGTTGTGGTTGGAGGTAGTCATGGTGGCCGATGGTGATGTAGCTGAAGGTGGGGTTATGGTGATGTGGCTGAAGGTGGGGTTAAGGTGATGTGGCTGAAGGTGTTGTAGCTGAAGGTGGGGTTATGGTGATAGCTGGTAGCTGTTGGTAGTTGGGTTCCTCTCCAGACAGCTCCACCCTGATCCTCATGTTAATACAGCAGGGTCTGGCTGTAGTCCAGGGTCTGCTAGCTGCTGTCTGTTGCATTGTGGGTGTTCCAGTGTGAGGGCGGTGGTTCCAGTGTGAGGGCTGTGGTTCCAGTGTGAGGGCGGTGGTTCCAGTGTGAGGGCGGTGGTTCCAGTGTGAGGGCTGTGGTTCCAGTGTGAGGGCGGTGGTTCCAGTGTGAGGGCTGTGGTTCCAGTGTGAGGGCGGTGGTTCCAGTGTGAGGGCTGTGGTTCCAGTGTGAGGGCTGTGGTTCCAGTGTGAGGGCTGTGGTTCCAGTGTGAGGGCTGTGGTTCCAGTGTGAGGGCTGTGGTTCCAGTGTGAGGGCTGTGGTTCCAGTGTGAGGGCGGTGGTTCCAGTGTGAGGGCTGTGGTTCCAGTGTGAGGGCTGTGGTTCCAGTGTGAGGGCGGTGGTTCCAGTGTGATGGCTGTGGTTCCAGTGTGAGGGCTGTGGTTCCAGTGTGAGGGCGGTGGTTCCAGTGTGATGGCTGTGGTTCCAGTGTGATGGCGGTGGTTCCAGTGTGAGGGCTGTGGTTCCAGTGTGAGGGCTGTGGTTCCAGTGTGAGGGCGGTGGTTCCAGTGTGAGGGCGGTGGTTCCAGTGTGAGGGCGGTGGTTCCAGTGTGAGGGCTGTGGTTCCAGTGTGATGGCTGTGGTTCCAGTGTGAGGGCTGTGGTTCCAGTGTGATGGCTGTGGTTCCAGTGTGAGGGCTGTGGTTCCAGTGGTGAAGGGCTGTGGTTCCAGTGTGATGGCTGTGGTTCCCAGTGTGATGGCGGTGGTTCCAGTGTGAGGGCTGTGGTTCCAGTGTGAGGGCTGTGGTTCCAGTGTGACGGCGGTGGTTCCAGTATGAGGGCTGTTGTTCCAGTGTGAGGGCGGTGGTTCCAGTGTGAGGGCTGTGGTTCCAGTGTGAGGGCGGTGGTTCCAGTGTAAGGGCTGTGGTTCCAGTGTGATGGCGGTGGTTCCAGTGTGAGGGCGGTGGTTCCAGTGTGAGGGCTGTGGTTCCAGTGTGAGGGCTGTGGTTCCAGTGTGAGGGCGGTGGTTCCAGTGTGAGGGCGGTGGTTCCAGTGTGATGGCGGTGGTTCCAGTGTGAGGGCTGTGGTTCCAGTATGAGGGCGGTGGTTCCACTACGATGGCGGTGGTTCCAGTGTGAGGGCGGTGGTTCCACTACGATGGCTGTGTTTCCTCCTCAGACAGCGTGGAGGCGGGGTCCCAGGGCTCGCGGTGCGGGGGGATGACCTCCGATCAGCAGTCCAAGGTCAAGGTGAGTCGGCTGGAGGGGGCTGGCCCTGAGATGGTCCACCCCCCGTCTGCGGGTGTACGGGTGTACAGTGTCTCTGTACACCCGTACACCAGCGAGCTGTCCATCACCCAAACCCTGCGGTGACGGCGGAAAGCAGCCAAACATCCCAGACTAACTTCAGACTAGGGCGGGGCGATATTGCAAAGATTATTGTCACGATTATTTTTTTGATATTAATCACGATATATAATTTGATACCGCTGAAGCCTGAAGAAACCAGAGTGTTCATTAGTTAAACTAACATGCACTTTTGTTTATTACCGTATTTGTGATAAGGGAACATTTAATCACATTTCAATAAAAACATTTAACTTCACAAACATGTTTTATCTGCCCCCAACAGAACAATATAAGGTTGCTTCATAGCTTGCCTTGTAACCTATTGAAAATACAATAAAAATAAAAAGCTCTGACTTCTTTCACATTAAACTCCTTTGGCAGGGCTTCAGAACACATCTTAAATCTTGTGTATGAACAAAGGCCCTGGCACATGAACTGAACTTTAATATATAAAATATGAACTACGTTGTGCTTACGTAAGTGCAAAATGTAAACATTGTAAAACCAGATATTATGCTACGTATTATAATGTGTTTAAAACTAAAAGATCTGTGAGTGAGTATCGAACTCCTTTGGCAGGGAGGCAGTAGAGGTTTACCGCTGCTGTGTGATTGGCTGTCAGGGTAAATCCACATCAGAATTTTATTTTCTTTTTTACTTTTTTTTAATATCGAACATTTATGTCTCATGCTTATCGACGTGAGTTTTTTCGCGATTAATAATCGTGATCGAATTATTGCCCAGCCCTACTTTAGACCTAAAGGATGTTAAGGTCAGGTCAACGTTGTCATGGTCCATGTCCAGAAGTAAACCGGATGACCTTTGTTTAGCTCACTGCCGACTGCCCCGGCCAACTGGTTTATTCCAGTATATCCCACAACAATCCAATCCACCGGTTTAGATTGTGCCACCGCGCCACAGCGCAGGCTCCCAGGCTGTTAGAACGTCCTAGTCCCCTACAGCCTTAAGACTTCCTGTCCCAGCGATCGGCTCCTGGCGACTTCCTGTCCCAGCGATTGGCTCCTGGCGACTTCCTGTCCCAGCGACCGGCTCCTGACGACTTCCTGTCCCAGCGACCGGCCCCTGACGACTTCCTGTCCCAGCGACCGGCCCCTGACGACTTCCTGTCCCAGCGACCGGCCCCTGACGACTTCCTGTGTGTTTCAGGTGAAGGCGGTCCTGTCGGACTCGGAGAACGAGGAGCCAGTCGGGAAGAGGACCCGGAACGTCTCGGGAGCGCTCAGGAAGAGCAAAACCCCGTCGGCCTTCAGAGAGTAACATATTTAAATATAGTAGAACATGGGTTTCATAATATTCATGGGTAGTAGAACACTTATAAAATGTTTATATAAAGTTGACCATGTATTAAATAATAACCGAGGTAACGTGTAAATACCGCTAGGTAACATTAATACCACTATGTAACATGTTCATACTGCTAGATAACATGTCTACCGCTAGGTAACGTGTTAATCCTGACCAACACGGCGGTCTCCCCACAGCGCCTCCCAGAGGAGTCAGAGCTGTACTGCGTCGGTGGAAGGAGGCGGGAAGCGGCGGTTCCTTCCGCAGTCATCCGTGATGAACGCGGTAAGTCGGAGGGGTTGACTCCTCGCAGATTGAGCGTCCTCTGCTGGTTGTACGGAGCGGCCCCCAGTAGCAGGCCGGTCGGTTCACCTGGTGTGTGGTTGCAGGCCGGGGCGAGACACAGCTTCGCGGCGGGGATCCTGCTGTCCTCAGAGAACAGCCCGGCCGTCTCCTCGCCCGTCAGCGGCGACCGCCGGCTGGCCTGGCGCGGCCTGATGACCTCGTTCCCCCCCCCCGCCCGGCCGGAGCGCAGCGTCAGCCCCGAGAGCAACGACAGCATCTCGGAGGAGCTCAACCACTTCAAGCCCATCGTGTGCTCCCCCTGCACGCCGCCCCGGCGCCTGGCCGACGGCCGGCTGCTGGAGCCCGCCGTCGTCAAGTCCACGCCGCGGAACCTGCTGCGGGGGCTTCAGAGCCCCACCAGCTACCAGGCCAGCCCCGCCGTGCTGCTCAAGTGGCGGCAGATCGAGCTGGACCGCCAGAGCCTGAAGGTCACCTCCAAGGCCACGCTGACCTGCAGCCCGCCGGGGCCCCCGGAGGAGGGCCCCCCCTTCACCGAGGGCCCCCCCGCCGAGGGAGGGTTCCCGCTGCGCGCACGGCGCCGGGTATTCGGGCCGGCGGGGGAACCGGGGGACCTCAAGAGGACGGCGGTGAAAGACTCGCCTGGCCCCTGGAGGAGCAGGACCCCGGGGCTCCCCCTCCCAAAAGAGACGGAGACGCAGAACCACCCGGACCCGAGGAGAGGGAAGCACAGCCAGAAGACCCGACACATGGAGCCGCCGCCGGACGGGAAGAGGGCCCGCGTCCTGCTGCAGCCGCCCCCCCCCGAGGTCCCCTTCCCCCGCGTCCCGCCCGACCTGCCGGGCCGCGCGCAGGCCCTGCGGCGCCACACGCCGCTGGGCTGTGAGAAGCAGCCGGGGGGGACGGCCCGCGCCCCGCGCTACCTGCTGCGGTCCCGCGTGGCCAAGCAGAGCCAGCGGCGCCAGAGCCCCCGCAGACCCAAGCGGCTCTCCAGGAAGTACTGAGGCATGGACCCGCCGCCCCGGACGACTTATACCCATGATGCATTGCTTCCCACAGACCCTTAACAGGAACGGGCGAATGGCTTGTGTGCTATCGTGATTGCTAACACCACCGTGTGGCTAACTATACTAGCATAGTACTACAGTGGCTATGGACGGACACACTACAAGCCCCCCCGGGCCCTAGCGCAGACTTAGCCAAACCAGTCCCAGCAGAGTCTAAGATAGGCCAGAGTCAGCCTAGCCTAGCAAAGACAAAACTAGCCTCAGCGAAGCATAACCTACGATTGTGAAGCAAGTCTTATGCCGTGTTCGACTTAGTGCACTGACGCCCTTCATGAGACCTTATTCACACTGAGGCCAAAGTAGAACAGATCTTGTATCTGCTCACATGTGACTCACATTTCTGAATAGCGTAAACAGCACCGTCACATGGAATCTGTTCCATTCTGATCCCAAATCAGAATGGAACAGATCAGCTTCCATTTGACTTCCCTATGCGGTAGTAGTAGTAGTAGTAGTAGTAGTAGTCGTGTTGCCTAGCCTAGCTAGACCAATGCCGTGTTCCAATACCCGTACTGTCTGTACTTACTAGCCAAAATTTGAGTACACAGTACGTTCCAATTCAGATCCGGCGAAAAGAAGTATACTTCAAGGACCCGGATGCCGTACTCAAAACGGGCTAATCGTGAAGTGTGGATCGAAGGACACTGCCCGTACTCAACGGCAGCCATCTTAGCTACGTAGCGGAAGAGGCGGAGCCAGGCTGAGCGCTCAACTCGAAAAAATAGACTAAACTCTGATCATTGATATCATAATATCATGACTACGACTTTAATAACTTTAATCACAAAAGTAAACCCCCACTATAACTGAAAATGACAGTTCTAATGCTGCTGTTATATGGGCTACGTTGGTAGACAAAAAAAAGCATACATGACGTTTAAATAACTCCTACCCTAGCATTGTCTGTCTCCGTCAGGAGGAGGAGGTAGCGTCGACGACGTCGGCGCATTCTCCACATTTGCTGCGTTAACGGACCCATATTGCACAACTAAAAAGATGTTTAAACACAACGGGTACTTTATTCCACGCTTCAAAGCGCGGATATTTTTTGACGGGTGGACGAGCGGCGGCTTGTCCGCGATCTCATTCATTTCCGGTAAGTGCAACCACACAGAGTACTCGATTTGGAACAGAGCTCACGTCTGAAAAATTAGTGTACTCAAGTGAGTACGGATAGTGCAGAAAGTGTACTTCCTTTAAGTATACCCAATGAAGTACGGGTATTGGAACACGGCACAAGCCTAGCTTAGCCAGACCCAGTGTAGTGTAGCCTAGCCTAGCCAGAATTGACATGTCCTAACCCAGTGTACCGTAGCTAGACCTAGCATAGCCTAGCTAGACCCAGCTTAGCTTACCCTAGCCAGCCTGTCTCTGTGAGGAGCTGTAAACGTGGGTGTCTGCTACCCTGTGCTTATTGGGATGTAGCATATTTCATCAGTGTGTAAAATGGTATTTTATATGTAAATATACTGGTATGTTATCAGTATATTCTGATATACAAATGAACACGCACCTAGCAAATGGTATTTATTGGTTTAAAATTCAACATGTGATTCAATTGTTCTTAATGAAACCAAATTGTGATGTTTTGTTAAATGAACTTAAGCAATAGGAGGATGTTTTTTGATAAAGGGCTATTTTTTACTGTATAATCACATTATTTTGAATTATTGTTGAGCTGTGTTCTTAAATTTATGCCAAACTAGCTTGACCTTGAAATCTTTCTGATGCAAACTCTTATCGAGAATGTCGAAACACGCGATTGTGTGATACATTAATATTATTACTGGCACATTACGATCTGTACAGTGCTCTTTCATATCTATATACCCAGCGGTTGGACAATAAAGAAGAGCTGTCATTTTGAGTTTGCTTTGAGTAACGTTTTCGGTTAGGCTCCAAAATCAAATACTAGAACTAGACTCTTTATTATATCAGAATTATGCTGAATGATTACAAAATGAATCAATAAATCATATATATTAAGATAAGGTGGCACTTTGGTATTTTGCAATAAAAATGCAGTAAAATGGTGTATGCTATCTTTAACATAATGAACATGACATTGGTAATAAGGATCCCATACCTATTGGAGATGTATAACAGCCTCTTCACAGAGTAGGGTCCTTCCCGGACCCCTCCCTGGGGCCCTACCAGGATCCGGAAGCCACTTCCTACAGTCGTTTGATGCAGGGTTGACCTTTCATAACGGGCCCTTATTTTACCACCAGGTGTGAGCGTGATTAGCCATACAACCAGTTTCAGAGTCTGCCCTTCATACACAGATCCACTACATGCACCCCCGGCTGCCTAACTGGGCTGAGTCGTTCTTCACCTAACGGGAGGGGAATGATCAATGGGCTGATACTGATCCCCTGTAGATTGAAAAGATGGAAAAGTCCTTCATCCATGTTTACTTGGGCATTTGTTTCGGTACCTTAATAATTGTTTACGATAACTAATATGAATCCATTTGAATCGTAATATATTGCAGTATATATAGTCTTCATATATTTATAATTAGATTAAGAAAATAAAATACATGCTCCTTTCAATTGTTAGTGTTATCCCAGACGAGAGGTCTGAGGAGACCGGTCAATACACTCACTGACCAGTAGGGGAAGATAATACTAACTAACGTCCCGCTGCACAGCTCCAGGCTCTCGCTGCGGTCTGCAAAGATACGCTTCTCGCGATAACACGAGCCGTCGGTGCGAGAGGTGCCTTAATGACGTAACCGCGGATGAATATACGACATCGCGGTGATTCGGCATTACTAGCCTCTCTGCAAAGGGTTCCAGACGTCTCCACCTCCTCTCGTCCCGTTATCAGACTGAACCGGTCCGGTATCACCAGCACTGAAACTACAACCACTCCGAGGCGCCGACCGTGCATACTGGTTACAGTGGTTTACAGGAGACCGACCACTCTGCGCAACGATGGTGAGTGGGGAGTTCGCTGGGGTGTTGACTGTGAAGTGAGTCGTTCAGTGTAGTATCTGTCTGCACAGCTCTCTATTTATAACCGGGGCCCGCATGGCGGCGGATTATCTCAGCGGGCTGCGGTCGGAACGAGCGCGGGGAGGACGTCTGTGTTTGATTTGAGTCGAATAGCGTCTGGAGAGGACTGTCCCCGGGAGCCAGGCGGTCTGCGGGACGAGTCTCCCCTGGGCGCCGCGGGGGGCCGTGCAGCCTGCAGCGTCCAGGGGGTTGAGCCACACGCACACTCTGCTGTCTCCTTTTAACGTGTAAAATAAAGCGCAGTGCTCGACACACACTAAAGTGTGTGTGTGTGTGTGTGTGTGTGTGTGTGTGTGTGTGTGTGTGTGTGTGTGTGTGTGTGTGTGTGTGTGTGTGTGTGTGTGTGTGTGTGTGTTACTGGTTGGCTACTGGCGACCACCAGGCCTCCTGTCAGCAGCCTCTGGTCCGAGGGGTACCGTGCTGACCACGGTGCGGGCGGGGGGGGGGGGGGTTGTGGAGCAACAAGCGCACAGTCCGCACTCTCATTAGAACCGCCCTCTATCTGTATCAGCGGTGTGGCTGTCGGTCTGAGGTAGCGAGGTTAAACATTAATAAATTCGTCGTTTCTTAATGTCAGTGTCGTTGTTCGCCACGGAGGACGGTCTTCTCGACTGCTCCGTATTGCACCACAACGGTACACCGCATTCTGCTCTTCTAGAACGGTTTCCCCCGCCCCCCCCCCCACAGGCTTGCTGCAGTAACCGCAGTGGAGGCTCAACCAATGGGATGAGAGTCCCTAATTTAAAACACTAAGTGATTGGTGGAGCGTATTAGCACTTTATCTGTTATTTATGTTCAGCAGGAATTGAACCCTGTTATTGATTTTGTTAGGATTGTATCATGCATCGTCTTTGAGGACCAATATCCTGTTCCCCTGAATCAAGTTGTGGTCGTCTCCCTCCTGTACAACAGGTTCAGTCGAGTCATGGCTGAATCCTGCAGGCTCTTCGCTGCACAGCCCCGTCGCTGTTGTTCAGAGGTTGTTTCAAAGCTGAATGAAAGCAGTCCTTGTTTTTCTACCCCAGAGCCTCCCGGTGCTGCCAGACACCGGGAGGCTCTGATCAGTTACCGTAGACAGGATGCCCTGCAGTCCCCCCCCCTCCTGATGGTGAGTCATGAGGCAGGAGCACATGGCCTCGCCCCCCCCGGACCAAAGAGAGGGTTCACCTCCTCAGCTCTTCAGAAGCTGATCCAACCGGCCGCGGGCGGACCTCCTCGGGTCTCCGGTGAAAGCAGTGTTGAACTGTTTGTAGCTGAACGCCCACAAGCTGCTGAAACACCCTCACTAGCTCTATTCCCACGCCACGCTAGACCACGCTAGACCACGCTAGACCGGCGCTAGCATGAACTTTGCCATCTTGTGTTAGTGCTGCCTGGAGAGGCTGTGAGCAGTCCAGTCAAAAGAGATTCCAATCTGAGATATACTGTAGATGTATATCTCTAGCTATAGAATCCAAGTGGGCGGTGAGGGCTGTATTCCCATGGAACCAGATAAAGTGAGCTACTGGTGTGCTACATTAGCGACCCTGTTCATGTCTCACTAATTATAGCAGCGTGTGTATTTCGGGCGCTGAGTGTTGCAGGCCCTCGCCGTACTCCGGCAGCACTGTGGTTGTTTACGGCCCTGGGAGACCCCGGGTGGGGGTTCTACATCGTACGGCCCCCTGCCGGTCTGATGGGAGTTCACCTCTTGGCTCACCTCTGACTGGATCGCTTACATCTGTAGGGCTGGTCTCTCTCTCTCTCTCTCTACGTCTAGCCTCTCTGTCTGTAGGGCTGGTCTCTCTCTACGTCTGGCCTCTCTGTCTGTAGGGTTGGTCTCTCTAGGTCTGTAGGGCTGGTCTCTCTGTCTGTAGGGCTGGTCTCTATGTCTGTAGGGCTGGTCTCTGTCTGTTGGGTTTGTCTCTCTGCGTCTGTAGGGTTGGTCTCTCTACGCCAGTAGGGTTGGTCTCTCTCTCTACGCCTTTGGGGTTGGTTCTCATCTATGGGTCCGTCTCTAGGGTTGGTCTCTCTCTCTACGCCTGTGGGGTTGGTCTCTACATCTCTGGGGTCGGTCTGTAGGGTCGGTCTCTCTAGGTCTGTAGAGTTAGTCTCTGTAGAGTTAGAATTAGGGGGGGGGGGGGGTCACAGTCATGTGTTTAGACTAGTGGTGACTTGCAAATCGTTCCACAAAATATAATTACTTTGGTTTTAGAATATAATCTTTGATTTAAAATAATGTCATTTATATATTATTGTCTTGCCAATCCATAAGGTTAATATAGCTGTACGTTTGCATGAGGTTATAGAGAGTATTGTTCTGAAAAGCTGTTTGTCCCCACAGGCTGACCAACTGACTGAGGAGCAGATTGCTGGTGAGTCGCCCCCTGCTGGTTGACCGGGGGAGCTGCAGGTGTCCCCTTCCAGCAAGATGTAGCCGACCATTGGGAAGGGCTTCTCCAACACGGCGCTGGCACTACCCCGTTTTCAGCCAATCACATGACTGCAGTGCTGACCTCTGAGGAATAAGTCCCGCCTCCAGGCCTCCCGGTTCCCTCGGTCAAACGTCTACGGGAAATAACGGGAGTTTTTGAATGGTCGTACATAACAATCTCTAGGTGTCGAAGAAGTAAAAACTGCATCACCTTTTGAACTACACACATTTCACATCTAGTTTCGAACGGGTTTCGGCATTGTCGGTGCCGTTAAAGTAGTAAACGATTATTAATGCTACTTTAACCGCACCGACAATCTAAAAACCCAGTCACTGCAGTCATGTGATGGGCTGAAAACGAGGGAGGCATCTGATTGGCTACAGAGAGTTCCTTGTTGAAAAAAATTTGTGAATCCTGCCGCGTCAAGAGTCTCAAAAGTCCTCATAACTACAGACCAATACACACACACAAATGCAAACAAGTTTACAAATGAAAAGCGTCTTTTAAATTCAAGTGTAACAGTTTGTATATAAATGAAACGAAAAAAAAATTGCAAATATTTTTTAATTAATATATTTATGGATTTATATTACATTTATTCAAAACAACACATCTGTGTTTGATCAGAAATGTGTTTGTGAAACTTATGTGTAGGGATTTATTTTACATTTATACATACCGATATCCATGTGTGTGTGCATTGAAATGTATTTGTGAGAAGAGAGTAATTTATATATGCCACAGTACATTGTGAATCCTTCTCTGTGCGTTCATTATTAATGAGCCTGTTGTGACCCCGTTGTCCTGCATGCCTTCTGTTGTGTAGAGCAGAGGGTCACTGTTGGACCCCACAGCAGCTCGGGTTTGGACAAGGCTTCAGCTTTACCACCGTCTGTGATCAGACGTTAAATACCGTTAAAACATCTTCCCCCGGGACGGAGTGACATCACAAGCGGCCACCCAGATGCATGCTGGGTAGACCAGCCTAACCAGGCTCATCTACCCAGCATGCATCTAGGTGACCTGTGATGTCACCAGGCAGGTGGCTGCTGGTCCCGGCTGAGGGTGAACCTTGGGCAGCGCCGTACCTCCAGCCTCACGGCCCTGCCCCACGTGTGTCCTCCTCCTCAGAGTTCAAGGAGGCGTTCTCCCTGTTCGATAAGGACGGAGATGGCACCATCACCACCAAAGAACTGGGCACCGTGATGCGCTCTCTGGGCCAGAACCCCACGGAGGCGGAGCTACAGGACATGATCAACGAGGTGGACGCCGACGGTGAGGAGCACTCTCCCACACCCCGTCTAGAAGACCTCCTCCCAGACACTGACCACATCCAGACCGTCTAGAAGACCTCCTCCCAGACACTGACCACATCCAGACCGTCTAGAAGACCTCCCAGACACTGACCACATCCAGACCGTCTAGAAGACCTCCTCCCAGACACTGACCACATCCAGACCGTCTAGAAGACCTCCTCCCAGACACTGACCACATCCAGACCGTCTAGAAGACCTCCCAGACACTGACCACATCCAGACCGTCTAGAAGACCTCCTCCCAGACACTGACCACATCCAGACCGTCTAGAAGACCTCCCAGACACTGACCACATCCAGACCGTCTAGAAGACCTCCCAGACACTGACCACATCCAGACCGTCTAGAAGACCTCCTCCCAGACACTGACCACATCCAGACCGTCTAGAAGACCTCCTCCCAGACACTGACCACATCCAGACGTCTAGAAGACCTCCCAGACACTGACCACATCCAGACGTCTAGAAGACCTCCTCCCAGACACTGACCACATCCAGACCGTCTAGAAGACCTCCCAGACACTGACCACATCCAGACTGTCTAGAAGACTTCCCAGACACTGACCACATCCAGACGTCTAGAAGACCTCCTCCCAGACACTGACCACATCCAGACTGTCTAGAAGACCTCCCAGACACTGACCACATCCAGACGTCTAGAAGACCTCCCAGACACTGACCACATCCAGACCGTCTAGAAGACCTCCTCCCAGACACTGACCACATCCAGACTCTAGAAGACCTCCCAGACACTGACCACATCCAGACCGTCTAGAAGACCTCCCAGACACTGACCACATCCAGACCGTCTAGAAGACCTCCTCCCAGACACTGACCACATCCAGACCGTCTAGAAGACCTCCTCCCAGACACTGACCACATCCAGACCGTCTAGAAGACCTCCTCCCAGACACTGACCACATCCAGACCGTCTAGAAGACCTCCTCCCAGACACTGACCACATCCAGACCGTCTAGAAGACCTCCTCCCAGACACTGACCACATCCAGACCGTCTAGAAGACCTCCTCCCAGACACTGACCACATCCAGACCGTCTAGAAGACCTCCTCCCAGACACTGACCACATCCAGACCGTCTAGAAGACCTCCTCCCAGACACTGACCACATCCAGACCGTCTAGACTCTAGACAGTCTGGATTTGGTCAGTGTCTGGGAGGAGGTCTTCTAGACTCTAGAAGACCTCCTCCCAGAAGAAGACCTCCTCCCAGTCACTGACCACATCCAGACCGTCTAGAAGAGCTCCCAGACACTGACCACATCCAGACCTCCTCCCAGACACTGACCACATCCACACACCCAAACACTGGACAACATGCCAGATGTCCTCCTATAGCTCTGTAGATCCTGTGAAGGCGGCGTGGACGGTCCACAGGGCGGTCAAACACACCGACGGAGGCTGAGCGATGCTGCATTTGGCTCACCCCCCTGTGGACCGTGCCTCTGTGCAGGTAACGGAACCATCGACTTCCCAGAGTTCCTGACCATGATGGCGCGGAAGATGAAGGACACGGACAGCGAGGAGGAGATCAGAGAAGCCTTCAGAGTCTTTGACAAGGTACAGTTCAGCTGCATCCCTGATGCTGTATGGTGTAGAATACAAAGCGTTTAATAATCCGTGTTTTCACTATTTATGGTGGACTGGTTAGGAGGAGGAGGATTCCAGCTCCTTTCCAGTCATTAAATGAAGCCTGCTAATGGACAAAGGTTTCAACGGGTCGCGGCAGTTCTTCTTCGATCTGTTTCCATAGCTGAGTAGGACTGGGCGAGCTTCCAGGGTTTAGTGATTTTAAGTCTGGATTCTAGTCTGTCTGCTCGCTCATAACCTCGTCAACACCTGATTTGTTATTTTAAAGCGTTCCTCCTGAAATTCCTCCTCTGCAGAAATCCAAACAGGTGATGGTTGGCTCTGACCAAGTTCAGCCGAATGCAGAGTACTTGCTAGAGTCAGGTTGAGGGCAGCGGTGGGAGGCAATGCAGAAAATGAGCCCTGGAACGCAGAGATCTGGTCCCATGCGCTCTGGCTTGTCTGAGCCTGGTCACCAAGGCACTCATTGGTCAAGACATTGGCGTTAAATGCATAAATAAAGACAGTTTGGGTCCGGCGTGTGTGAAATCAAGGCGACTGGAGTAAAGTCCTTCTGACTCGCTTAAGGGACATCCAGACCTCAGTCTGAGTGTTAAAGCCCACCTCATCCCTCTACTCCAGTGAGGGACCTCACCAGTGTGTCTGTCCTCACCAGGGGGGCGGTTCAGACCTGAACACGGGGTGACTGGGTCTGAGCGACGAGTCATCAGAGGAACCAGTTAAAGCCGGCTGTTTCGACTCTCGGTGAAGGGATTTGTTCGGTGGTTTGATGTTTGTTATGGTTAAAGCCTCCTTCGCCTCCCACACATTCAGACGTAATCTCTCTCACATTCTCATGTTTATCACTTTAGAGCAACAACATATCTGTGGGTACAGTAAGGATGTTCATAGAACCAAGTGCCAAGCACTAACGATCACCAGGTTAACCCGTTCCCCGTAAACAGAGATAGCTAGGATAAGATGCAATAAGTGTGCATCATCTCGCGACCGAAGAAGCTGTGCGTCCCAAGCAGGGAGTCGCCACCAACCACAGGAACGTCTTCTGACCCCGTGGTGGTGCTGTGTCGGCTCTGCCGCCCCCTGCAGGACGGGAACGGCTACATCAGCGCGGCGGAGCTGCGGCACGTCATGACCAACCTGGGGGAGAAGCTGACGGACGAGGAGGTGGACGAGATGATCCGAGAGGCTGATATCGACGGAGACGGACAGGTCAACTACGAGGGTGCGTGCACAGACTGACGGCCAGCCAGCTTCAGTACTCAGGGAATGGGCTTATTATGGGGTGGCTAAGGACAGGGCTGTACTTTTTAAAATAGTAGCGCTGGTGCTAGCAAGCAAAATAATTTTGGTAGCACACATACTATAGTTGAATTTTTTTTTTTTTTTTATTCAGCTATAACTATATGAACAGAATAGGACGTATATACAAAAGTAACACAATATGAACACATTGAACAGCAGTAAAGTGAACATGGACATATTAAATAGTAAAGTGACTCTGAGAGCCTTTTTTTAAACATCAGCAGCCAGAAGTAGTGAACACATTCAACAAAATGAAGTAATTATTACAAATTTAACAAACGCTTATTTATTTACCTCTGATGTCCTTTCCCCTGCCTCGAGGAAATATTTACAAAACATAGATTGGTCGTCGACCAGTCAATCTCTTCCAAGCGTGGATTTTTTTTTCCCAAGTTTCCATCTTTATTTGATGAAGAAGAACTTCCGAAAACAGAGAAATACCTTTTCATTTTTCTGTTTTGCTTAAAAAGTGAATTTCCCGCGACCGTTACAAAGCCTCTTCCTCAACGTGCGAACGTTCGGGTAATGTAGTCTTTTGGTAGTTGAGCGGAGTTGGTGAGAGTGTAATTCTAAACACATTTCCCATCATGCATCACTCCCATCCTGCTCCCACACTCGCTCTCAGCAGGGCCTTTGAGAGCCAGACAGAAAGACGTATTTTTTTCCGGCAGGGGTCCTTCTCACCCTTGTATTTACAAGGTGTCACGTTATATACCGTACTTTAATAGCAAATGCGATCAAAACTGTGGCTCTGTACAGCCCTGGCTAAGGAGAGTACCTCATTACTCTTCCCATGTTTTCACTGTTCCTGTTATGCCTGCTTGTAACAATACACCAGCTGCCATATTCCTAAAAGATGGGTTCCTCCTAAAACGTTGTGTAATGTTGTTTTTATCCTTTTCCACAGAGTTCGTCCAGATGATGACTGCCAAGTGAAGGCTGCTCCACCTTCTACTGTCATCGCTTGTCCTGAGATCACTCTTGTCTTTAAGAAAGGAAATCTATCGAAACAAAGATCACACCGACCCCCCCGCCACTATAACCACTATCTAACCACCATCGAGCTGGGATCATTCCACCGGCCGGCCTGCTTCTGGGCTGGCTTTAGACCGCGCTTCTGTCGCCTTCTGTAGAGAGGCTCACGGACCAGACCAGCTTCCAGAGAGCTGAGCCCCTTTCTCCTCCTCCCAGGGCACTGGGGCCCCTGGCCTCATTAGGGCCCCTAGCACCAGGCCCCTGGGTTCATTAGGGCCCCTGGGTTCATTAGGGCTCCTGGGTTCATTAGGGCCCCTGGGTTCATTAGGGCCCCTGGGTTCATTAGGGCCCCTAGCCTCTGGCATCATTAGGGCCCCTAGCTTCATTAGGACCCCTAGCTTCATTAGGGCCCCTGGGTTCATTAGGGCCCCTGGGTTCATTAGGGCCCCTGGGTTCATTAGGGCCCCTGGGTTCATTAGGGCCCCTGGGTTCATTGGGGCCCCTGGCTTCATTGGGGACTCCGGCTTCATTAGGGCCCCTGGCTTCATTGGGGCCCTTGCCTTTATTAGGGGCCCCTAGCACCTGCGTAGCGGTAGAGGGCCCGTCTCCCAGGAGACCCCCGTACCCCTCACTCTCACATTGGACTGCAAACCCCCCCGGGGGCCCCATTGTCCCTGTATTGAACCCCGTCAGACGCGCTGCATGCACCCTTCAGCGGCTGAACCCCAGAGATGTACTCTGATCGTGAACACACTGACGATATAAAATATATAAATGATATATGTGTACATATATATTTTCTCTCTCAACATGTGTAGTGGGTACTGAGTGGGGGTCCTTTCCCCCGGGGGTCCGACACTATGGGTGGGGGGCACTTTTAGAGGAGGGGTGGCTGCTGCTGTTGTCATTCAGAAGGAGAACTTCGCCCCTCGGCCTGCTGGGGGCGTTGTTGCGCGACGTGAAGATTCAGGAAGCAGTAGAGTGGAGGACTGCAAAGATATTTAATCTGCAAACGGATATTCTGATGATATTAATGTCATGCTTTTTAAATGTTATCCAATATTAATGTATTTACTACAAACTTTGGTCACACGATAAGTGTCTGTCAGTAGTGTGTTGCGTTGCCTGTTGCGGTAGATCGTTTATCTCCCTCGGTTTTGTGCCATAATCTCAACACTTCAACCCTGAATAAAGATGTGTGGTTAATTAGAACATTATCAATATATAAATGCATATAAATATTCAGTAAAAATATACCGCTCTGTGGTGTCTTCCATGAGATATTAGTTCTGAACTGAAGGGGAGCAGTCGGAGGTACAGGCGGTCCCGTCCCCCTCCTGGTTTCAGTGCCCCCTTCTCCCGTGGGTCAGAGTGCACTGCATATATCTATAGAAATATATTCCCAAATAGTTTTTGTCAGAAGGAAATATATTTCCAGTTGGAGTTTCAGACGGGGGAGGGCAGCGTAGTGAAGACTTGTAGCACCTGATGGGTTAGGTTTGTTTTCTGAGGGCCGGGACGTCCTTCAGTCCTGTGAACTCGTTCGAAGCGGGCTTAATTTAAGAGGATATCTGAAATGTTGATGTGATATTTTAATGATCCAATAAATTGAACATGTGTGCAGATGTGTTGTGCAACTTTTTGATAACCACTCTTTGCCTCTATAACATGTTATTGGACTAGTTTGTGCCTATATAACATGTTATTGAACCACTCTGTGACTCTACCATGTTATTGAACCACTCTGCCTCTATAACATGTTATTGACCTACTCTGTGCCTCTATAACATGTTATTGAACCACTCTGACTCTACCATGTTATTGAACCACTCTGACTACCATGTTATTGAACCACTCTGACTCTACCATGTTATTGAACCACTCTGCCTCTATAACGTGTTATTGACCTACTCTGTGCCTCTATAACATGTTTTTGAACCACTCTGCCTCTATAACATGTTATTGAACCACTCTGTGCCTCTATAACATGTTATTGAACCACTCTGTGCCTCTGTAACATGTTATTGAACCACTCTGCCTCTATAACATGTTATTGAACCACTCTGTGCCTCTATAACATGTTATTGAACCACTCTGTGCCTCCATACCATGTTATTGAACCACTCTGCCTCTATAACATGTTATTGAACCACTCTGTGCCTCTGTAACATGTTATTGAACCACTCTGCCTCTATAACATGTTATTGAACCACTCTGTGCCTCCATGCCATGTTATTGAACCACTCTGTGCCTCTATAACATGTTATTGAACCACTCTGTGCCTCTATAACATGTTATTGAACCACTCTGTGCCTCTATAACATTGTTATTTGAACCACTGTGCCTCTATAACATGTTATTGAACCACTCTGTGCCTCTATAACATGTTATTGAACCACCACTGTGCCTCTATAACATGTTATTGAACCACTCTGTGCCTCTATAACATGTTATTGAACCACTCTGGTAGTCCCACTCGGGGACCGGGTCGCTGGAGCTTCTGGGTGAGCTATCCCGGGCTACAGGATCTATCTGGGGGCCCCTAGGACTGCTCCAGGGGTCCCTCTGTTCGTCTACCTCAGGGGTCAGCCACCTGTTCTTTGTAAAGCTACATGAGGGCCGCATATTTGTTGTAATAGGCTATTCTTTAGGAATTAAATAGCCTGTATAGGCATAGGCAATAATTGGAGTTTATGCAATGAATACATTTAACTGCAATAAAACAAAGCAAGGTGTCACATTTCACAAGAGATGAGGGAGGAATGCAGGAAAAAACTATCAGGTTTTTAAGTTGGAAGTGAGTCGGCCCAGCTCTTCGGTTTCAGTTCATGTTTGTGCAAATGAAATGAATATCATTGCATCATAGAAAATATCAGCCTCACCCTGTTTTAAAATAACAACACTGGTAAACATTTCACCAGTTGAACTGTGACTGTCCAGTTCAGGGCTAAGAGGTCTTGTGGAGTGATTCCCAGCAACACTTGGGGCCAGCATGAGGAAAAACAATATTAACTCAGCGTTAAAACTCGCTATAATGAAATAATCAAACACCCCCTACCTTTCTCATCCAGTTTGATCCGATTTTGTTTCTGTATGATGTTGTTTTGTATGTGTTATGATAACATTGTTGCTTGTAATGGCATGAAAAGACATTTTTCATGCCATTACAAGCAATATATTTTTACAAATTGATATTGTAGTTTACTTTGGCCTGCAACGATCATAGGAAAATGAATCCCATAAATGTTCAATTGTTATTTGTTGGCCAAAAGGCCCCTGTTATACGCGGGCTAAATCCAGACCAGTGTTGGGTTGGTACATTAGTTGACGGTGCCGTTATTAGGTGGGAGAAAACGACAATTTAACATTTATTTATTCATATGGATGTTTGAGTAAACAATTTACCCTTTGTTGTTTATTTTGAAATTCTAAAGGATGTGACTTGTATAAAGTCACTGAACTCGAAGTATGTATCGTGACCGCTAGGGGGCGCTGTTTTATGACCTGTAATACGCGCTGTAGTCTCCTCCAAACACATCATGTTGGGGTGGGGAATCTATGGAACGTATATGTAGCAAAATTAAAATGGCAATGCAATTTGCAAT